>JAJOOO010001604.1:0-27263 GCA_029582685.1 Solanum piurae
GAATTAGTTATATTCAAGTTCTAAATTCAAGTTCATATAATCTCTAAAATTAGTTGTACATAAACTTCTAATACAAAATTAGTTATATTCAAGTTCAAGTTCTAATTTCAAGTTCAAGTCCAAGTTCTAAAGTCATCAAACTTCATCAATTACTAACTTCTAACTTCAAATTAACAATAATTCAAGATTTCTAACGTTTCACAACCTAAAGTTTTAAAATACTACAAATTAAAAATTCAAGTTCTCTAAAGTTCACAACTTAAAGTTCATATCTAATTTCTAGAATTTCTAATAAGTTCAAGAATTTCCAAGTTCAAGAATTTCTAAGTTCAAGAATATAATTCAAGTAACCCAATTTTCATCAACATTATAATATATAAGCACAAATACAATGGCAAATCGAAAAATTCAACTAATCTAACTTCTAATTATTTGTTTAGTTCTAACTTCTAATACTTAATTTACAATCATATTTAAAAATCCCCAATTTAAAAGAAAACTAACCCTAAAATCTAAAATCCTCAATTCTCTCCCTAACTAACAATAATCAAATGTACAAATTAACAATAGAATAACACAATCTAACAAACTAAAATAATATACAAACGAAGAAATCAAATATAATTACTAGAATTGAAAAAAAAAACTAAAATTAAACCCTAACCTTATAACAAGAAGGAGGGGCAGTTAAGGATTTCTTTTGGGTGATGGCAGACTCCCTTTGCCTACAACAGAGCGAGGACGATGGCGGTGGCAATGGACGGTGATGGCGGCGACAGGCGGAATCCTTAGAGAGAAGAGAGAGAAAAGAGAGAAAGAGAGATGGGAAATTTGGGGGAAAACCCATCACTGCTGTAACATAATTAAACAAAAAGCAACGGACAACGTCTCTTTGTCCGTCGCTTTTTAAAAAAAATTTGACCAACATTTTGACCAAAAAGCGACGGACTAAACGACATTAATTATATATATATTAGGCGCAAAAATCCGCGAAAAAAGCGACGGACTAAGAGATGTCGTCCATCGCTTTTTGTAAAATATTTTTTTTAAAAATTATTTTTATTAAAAAGCGGCGGACAATGTGGTAAATAGCGTTGCTTTTTGGAGCGATGCCGTCCGTCGCTTTTCTGTCCGTCGTTTTTTAGTAGTGTAAGTTATCCATATGATAAAAATGTTTGAGGTAATAGTCTCCTTCATATGACGATTCTTAGAAATTTCATGCCATGATTTATAATCTTATAATCTTCGGAAGAAAAGAGTCTAAACTACCTTTAAACTTCGAATTTGGTATAAAAATACCCTTCGTTTATCTTTCGGCTCTAAAATGTCGAAAGGTAAATGAATGATATTTTTTTACCAAATTTGATAGTTTAAAGGTATTTTAGGCCCCTTTTCGTATAATCTTATATGAACATTCGTGCCTTATGTGCCCTAATGAGTTCCAAACTCCTAGTATGAATTATTTTCATATATGTTAGTAGGCAAGTTCAGCAGTCAGATATATACTAAGAGTAGCTCCTTTCACTTTATGCTAGCTTGACCATCATTTGGGACGATATATACTAAGAGTAGTTCCAAACAGCTCTGTTGAGAATTGCCTCGATATTCCTCTCTTTAACTGCTCCATTTCAAATATTTCATAGACGATTCAGACTGGATAACATAGACAATTAGTATGTGATTTGAGAATTTGACCAATTCAATTCTACTGTAGCAGAAATGTATATCTGAATACAAATTAGAAATCCCCTTCTAATTTACCCAGAAATTAACACATGATTGAAAAACTCAGAATTCCCAAATCTTAAAAAAAAAACATACCCCGCCAATTCGAGAAAAAAAAAATGAAAAAAAAACATGAAAGGGGTTGTTTACAATAATTTACTGTTGATAAAAGGAGTAGAAAGACATTACAAGAGCTGAAAATGAAAGATTGAATTTGACAATTGAGAGACAGAATGTCGACATGCTTTTTACTAAAAGATGCCTTATTAGTGCAAGTGGATAGTAATGAGTTAATATCTTAAAAGGTTACTGAACTATGAGAATTTATCTAGCAAGTTGAACTTTGTTTTATATCAATACATCACTCAACTTAAGACATTTATCTATAAAAATCGTTCAACTACATTTATCATTAAAATAACTTTAATATAACAAAATAAATTATTTTTAGGCTATATAAACATGAACCCCTAAATAAATAAATTTTTTTAAAACCATTTTCCTGTTTGTCAATGGTTCAGTTCTTTGTCCAATCAGAAATGAAAATAATTAAATTTTGGATGTAAAATACATATTCATAAGAGATCCACAATCACATCACAACCAGCTAGCGCCTAGCAACATAAATGTAATGAAATTTTATAAATCAGATCAAGGAATTGAAAAGAAAAACCGCACGTTATTAATCATTAATTGTTTTGGTTTATACACTATTTCTCATTTATTTATTATTAATCATTAATACATTTGTATATGGAGACTGAACTCTGGAGTATCTAACCAAAGTAACCAATAGATAATGATTATTTCAGAAAAAAAAAAAAACTTATACGAATAGTGGCATTAGAAAATGAAAATTGAAGCAACGTGGGAAATGTGGGTTTATTCGGAGGTTGAATATAAAATTTTGACTTCTGAAATTCATATTTATGTGATAACTTCTGAAATTCATATCTATATGATATGTAAAATAACTTATATGTCATGTTAAACTTATTTTGACGATATTTTTTTTTTTAAAAAAAAAGAGAAAATGCATAATATGATTTTTAAATTTTTATTTATTTGTGGAGTTTTACATGACATATAAAGTATCTTATTTTGTCTTATTAAATTTATTTTAATGAAAAATGTAGTTGAGTGATTTTTGAAGATAAAAACTTTAAGTTGAGTGATTTTACTAATATAAAATAAAGTTCAATGACTTTACTAGATAAATTTTCATAGTTCAATGACATTTTAAGATATTAACTCTACCAACTACCTACTACCTAGTGGGCAATGGCTTTACCCCACAACAATTAAATCTCGCGGTTGACCATTACTAATCATGCTCGTAAAAAAGGGTATATTTAATCAACGTTTGGACATGCAATTTCACGCTTATTCCATTTCATGATTTCATATCATGAGATGAAATTTCATATTCTCCAAAAATCATGATATGGGAATTTCATATCATGATTTTGAGATTTTTAAATATAAAAATTGACTCACAAGTTTATATTTTGTTAAAATAACCCCACATTTATATCTACTACCATTTATTTCATAGGTAAATAAAGTTATAATCACATCATTACTTTTTAAAATCTATTATTCTCATCAACATAAAATTTATTATTACTTTAAATTTGGTGAATTTAAATGATAAAGTAGAAATTGATTTGGTGAATATAAATAAGAACGGAGAGAGTAATACTTTTTTGATTTTTCATAATAAAAAAAACGTCTCTTTCGGCTACATATGAAATTGTTTAAAACAATTTAATATGAAAAAAGATATAATTGGTGATGTATGTTTGATAATCACTACTTCTAATATATTTGATTTTTAGCACGAAATTAATGCACTAAAAATATGCAATTGTACACAAGTGAAGCAAGGCATGAACCATATGATAGTGACACACAAGTGAAAATTGTCATAACTTGTACATTGTTACATAATTATTTGTGAGAATACCAAAGGAGTAATGAAATATTTATGGTCTATGAACATGAAAATATAGTTGTGAATAATATTGATCAACAAATGAGTCAAAGTAACAATGTTGGTTTGTCTTCTCGGTCATATGATCAAAAAATACAAGTTCAACATGAGAAGATTGTATGTACTATGCGAGATGATTATATTAAAGACTAGTACACTACAATTTATGTTCAATTTTTTTTTATTGAATTAAAGTTTAATTAATTAAAGTTAGATGAAACAATTAATAAAGTGAAGAACAAATAACTTTGTAATAATTTATTATGCAATTTTATATTTTTTTTTGTTTATTTGATAAGATTGAATAAACAATTGAGTCTATTTTAATAGTTTTACAACTTATAAAATTCTTATGTTTATGAGAAAAAATACAACACAAAAAATTCCATATCGTATGTCCAAATAAAACTTCAACTTCATCTTTTGATTTCATATTATGATATCATATCATGATTTCATATCGCATGGCCAAACGGGCCCTTAAAAAGACAAAATGAGTCAAAAATGTTATTAAACTATTTGAAATGAACGAAAATGTATTTTGTTTATATTTGGCTCAAAAATGTATTTGTCGTCAATATTTTGGTTTAAAAATGTCCTTGTAGTCAATATTTGGTGCAGGAATGCCCTATAGTTACTAAATGAGTCAAAAGTTCCATTTTCCGAATAGTATATTATTTCTTTTTCTTTTTAAACATATCTTCTTCCTAATTAAAATATTATTAAAGAACCCTATTTTTGTTTTCATTCTTTTAAAATCACTTTAACAAATAAAAATGTAGGAAATAAAATTTTTCTTCTTAATCTCATTTTATTAATTAAAATAGAATAACTTTATGTACCATTTCGACGGATAATATATGATATATATATAAGATCATAGTACATCTATCATTAATTTTTATTTATATAACGACAAAAAAATAATTATAATAAAATAAGATTTTTTTTCCTGAATTGAAGTAGGATAAACATTTGGTAATTTTAAAAAATATTATTAGAAAAAGAATGTGTTAAAAAGAAAAAATAAACATTTATTACCCATTAAATAACAATAAGGACATTTTTGGACCAAACCATAAATGGAGTATATTTTTGTTCATTTCACATAGTTTAACGACATTTTTAGACTTTTTTCTAGGTATCCTATAAGGAGAATGTTGTGGGTTTGGGGGAACGAGAGAAAAAAAACTTCGTTTTTCTAATTGGACCACATCCGATTTGATAGAACTCACGGATCCAATCGCCAAGGAAAGGCCAGTCTACTGACTAGGGTTAAAATAATTTACCCATGTAGATTGAAAAAATCATGACTATGCTTAACAATAAAACACTCTAAAGAAGCCCACATACGGCAAAAACTTTTTGTTGCCGTTGCTTTTCCCTACTTAAAATAGCAAAGAGACCGAGAGAGAAAGAGAAGGGGGTCAATATGGGGCGGCTCAAGAAGGTTCGTGGTTTAAAGTCAAAAATCAATTTGGGGAACTTAAAAGAAATTTTAATATAATTTACCTTGAGCTTATTTTATTTTAGCTTTTTGTTGACTAATAGTTCTTTTATAGTCAATTCTTCTAATAATTTTTTTTCCCAATTGATAACATAACCAATAACGAGATACATAAATTTTAACAAATAATAATAAAAAAAATAATACACCTATAAAATAAAAAAATTTAAAATAACAAATTTGGATGAAAAATTAGATAAGTTTAGATTTAAGAAGTTGAAAACTTAATATCAAAATACAATAATTCGCCGCATCAATATAACTGTTGCAACACTTGAAACATGAGAAAAAAAACAAAAGAATAGCCAATATTCAATAACCAATGTGGTATCCTCGTTTTTTTCCCCATTAGGTTTATCTTTGTCACGACCTAGACCGTCGTGATTGGCACCCGCACAATCCTCCGGTGGGAGAACCATTACTACAATCCAAACAAACAAATTTTATGAAAACTAAGACATTTAAAGATACAGAAGTAGGTTTAAATTACTATAAAAATGGAGTCCCCATAAACTCCAAGATTTTAACAAACAACTAACCAAACTAATGCGGAAGAACAACCCCTAGAACCTGAAAGTCATTGTACCAAAACTCTATGAACGACAAGTTTAAGAACAAGGGGTACGACCCCGAAACTAAACAACACCTTCAACAAATAGTCTGAGTCTGAAAAGAGTAGACTTAAACAAGAGAGATCCATGGTAGCTTGAAAGAACTGGCTCACCCTTGAATCCGGTCACACTCAATAGCCACCTAACTGAGGTTTATCAATAGCCGCCTGAAGATGTCCTATACTCAACAAAGAACAAACAAGTGCAATATTAGTACACAACCACAGTGTACTGGTAGGATCATGCGGCTATCCCAATAAGTGAAACACATGCAAGTAACCACAACATTATAAAACAGGCATATACCAAACATATACAATACTAGTCATCTTTCCAGAATCAATGTAGCATCACACGTTCTCAATAATACACATTGGTTATCAATTTAGAGCAACATACATTCTTCCAATATCAATCATCACTAGATATGAACATAATCATCACAAGTAGATACACAACGCAATTCAATGGTCCTCTCACGGAACCCAATTCAATAGTCCTCTCATGGAACCCACACCCAAACTGTTAGCATACCGGAACATGGTACCCGATCCCATATTTATGCCGGAACGTGGCAACTGATACAAGCTAGTTTATCGGAACGCAACACCCGATCCATTCAACAAACCACAAGCACAATCATAATGTATATATTCTCACAATCATACAATAAGAGGTGATTCATGGAATACAATTATTCAATTATCCTCATTCACGATTAGGGTGATCAATAATGCAACATTCGCATACATATACATGCATTATAATGAGCAATTACAAACATATATCACACCAACATGAAATCACAACCATCACCTACCTCGAATCCAAGCTTGAATCCCTTAAGGCACTTGAATCTTCCCTTTCTATATTCTTTTCGCTTGTTCGTGGTCTAAAAACATACAATTAACGCAAGGATCAATAAACGAGGCCTAATTACCCATATTATAATCAACCCAATAACCCTAGAATAAACCCAAGATCCTAATACCCAATTTAGGGTTGTTTCCACCATAGAATCTTGATCTAAACCCTCTCCCATCGATAATTACCCATTAGATTACGTTCTACGAATCGAAAAACGGATTCGGGGAGTTAAAAACTTACCTTTAGCCTCAAGAATGGTGGAAAACTGTCAAGAGTAGCCTGGGGTTCGTTCCTTAGCTCTAAAAATCAAAAAGTGCAGAATAAAGAAGTTTTGGGGTTATTTACGACTGTAAGTCGCGTTGAACCCACCACAGCGGTCCTCACCCTGCTATAGCAGCCCCGCCCTGGTGGCATAAATCCCGCCCCACAGCTTGCATCGAACCAGTGAGCTATTTTAATAATTCCAAGAACCCCATTCCACAACACACCTTTAACCAACGATGCTAAAAAAATACCGTTCACGCTAGGATCGATTCCAGGAGTTCTACTCACCCGAATTCAATTTCGTAAAGTCGTACAGGTTCCTTAATGACTTATCTAACCACTCATGTAATCAAAATCATAAATAAGTCACCCGATTATTACCAGATTTCCCTACACCTCAACGAATCTGATTTCATCCAAATCTGGACTAGGCAAAGAAATCCAAAGTTACTACTCAAAAGTTTTCTGGCCCTGATTCTTTCCCTATTAGATTTTCTATAACAACGGGAATAGGTCATTACAATAGATACCAATTTACCCATCACTCGTCCCCGAGTGATCAACTAGGAAAGACTAGCTGAAGTAAGGGTAGAGTAGTATTTGAATCGTCGAAATACTGGGGATAGTTGTCTCGCATGTCTTTAGCTTCCAGACATCGCGATCAAGAATTTCAACCGATTCTTCCTCATACAGAAGATCTTGTTTAACAAAACTGAGTCTCACTTTATGATAATATCTTCGTCCCCAAACCAACCAATTGAATACCTATACATCCTCCCATACAATGCCTAAATGAAGTCATCTCAATACTCGAGTGATAAATATTATTGTATGTACACTTAACAAACAACAAAATGATTTCCAACAACTACCAAAGTTAATCGTACACACGTCTGCAACATGTTATCAATGACCTTGACGCAATCATTCAGACGAATCCTTTAGCACTTAAGTATGATAAAATTTCAAATCAATACTCGCTACAATTAGAAGTGAAACTGAATCAACCAACACACACTCATAATACTCAAACAATTATAGTTCTTATCGACATCTCCTTCTCAAAACATAAATTTTCATAAGCTTAAGTTACCAAAATTCGGTCTTTAGACATCAAATACTTATTGAGGGATATGTCCAAGCATACAAACCCTCTAGCAACACTATCGAAATGCTAGATTTAGTAATTATAGATTACCTCTTAAGAATAGTAGAATTGGATTCATTGATCCCCACATTCAACCACACATAATCAATACATGACCTCGCCGACTAGATGAATATAAGATTGTCGGACAACCATAATTACACATGGTAGCTCTTCTATGAACTCTCATAAGCATGGTGGTACATGTAGAACCACTAAAATACTTTTAACAACTCAAAGACAACACCAATTATGTCATTCGAAATAACCAAATCTTCCCACTCAACAAAGAGAACATCGTAGGATTTGGTACCCCTGATCCACCACTAGGGATTCACCCACAAAAGTGAAAACACACGAGAGCATAGCTAGTGAATCATACTCACAATACTAACAACCATCATAACACTCCGACCATTTACTTTATTATAAACCAACACTATTAAATGAAACCTTTCTTAGGTACTTTAAAAATCAAAAGTAATAAACTTTACGACTCAAACCAGGTGTAAGTCCTTTCACATGCTCAATACCGGATACAATTGATCATTCTTCACCTTGCCAATTCATACGTTGACAAAATATATCACCACGAATGTAGACTTATAATGAAAACTCTGAATTGTAACCTCAACCATATAACATAATCCCCTTATCTATCAACATTAGCTTATACCTTGAAGATTTTTATGAAATCTCGGATCTTCACTTATCATTGATCACATCTCCATCAATCTTACAATATCTTTTCGCTAAAATTTCAATCACACTCATTACTAAACTCAAAACAAAACAAGCACTTATCATCACACTCGAGCTAATGTCTGTACACTCTTTTCCAATAATTTTTAACCAATCTGAAGGACTTGTGACACTATTACCATAGCCACATCAAAATAAATGATATCACGCGTCTCTGAACCCAATTATCTACCTCTCTGAAGATACCTCTTTAGCCTTAAAAATCAAATAAAATATTCTTGCTCTCGTTTCTCTCTAAAGGATGTACTACATTCCACTATATTTTCCTTCATTATAACTCTAGCTCTTTTAAATTCGGTTCGAGTGGTGTCCCACCATCTCTTAAAACTTTCCATACAACCACGTTACTTACCAAATATTAGAAAACCACAACCTTAGGTACTCGCAAGTTGTAATTACTATACAAAATTCACTTAATCAACTATCTCATTATATATTTGCATCCCATCACAACCCACCACGAATTCTTATTACCATTATGCTCAGTCAACCCTGACTATCGCTACGAAGCCAACCTTTCATCAACACGACACCTCAAACTCAGGTATACTCATCAAATTCAAAGGACTAACCCAATTTTTATACGCACCTTCTTACTAACATCTTCAATTTCCTCCACCCAAGTATACTCAATGGGACTTTCTTTATCCATAATCTTTTCATTGCGGTATTGATCCACTCCATTATGGCTCAAGATAAAATCATTAGTCCTCATACTACCCTCTCTCTTCATAACAATAAGAGAGGAGCACCCCACGGAGAAGCAATAGGATAGATAAAATTTTATCAAGAAGCTCTTGGATTTGAGCCTTAAGCTCTCTTAATTCTGCTGGAGCCATATGATACGGAGGGATGGAAATGAAGCGAGTTCCAGTTTCCAAGTCAATGTAAAAATCTATATCTCTATCCGGAGGCATACCAGGCAAATCCATAGGAAACACTTCCTTAAACTCAGACACCACAGGAACAGACTCAGTAGAGGGAGACTCAACCTCAACATCCAAAACATGAGCCAAATAAGCCAAGAAACCCTACCCTACAAGTTTCCTAGCCCGTATGAAGGTTATGATCTTAGCTAGCTTAGGCTTGCCACTCTAATCTCTCCCTACCGGGGATCTCTAGAGTTACCGACTTAGTATTACAATTAAGTCCGGTATAATAAGGGACAACCAAGTCATGCCTATGATTATATCAAGTCAGTCATATCCATCATAACCAAATCAACCCAAATATGAAAATCCATAACCACAACATGATACACATGAGTGACTATGACTGACTTTTCAACTGGGGTAGAAATATGGATGGGGGCATCAAGTATATCACAAACCACATCAAATCCCAAGGCAATTGAACTGACACATACGAATAAGTAGAACTCGGATCAAACAAAACAATAGCTATCTGAGCACATATAAGAGTAGCTCTTGTGACCATTGTATCACATCCTCAAACTCGGTCTTGCCCGAAAAATCATACAACTGAGCTCTGTCGTTTTGACGGGCAACCTCCTCGCCTGACTGCACTACTCCTCTACCTGCATTACCATTTCCCCAGCCTCCACGACCTCGCTAATTTCTTCCTCATATGCCCAGATTCTCCACAATTTTAACACACCTTATAACTTATATTCAATTGTTGAACACTGAATTAGATCACGCGGGTTAGTTTGTGTACGATTCGGGGTTCATAATTGTGACTAGGGGAAAACAAGGGAGACTAGGCTGAGATTCTGTCTCACCCTGTCCCGCTCTGGCGAGAAAAATTCCGCACTGGCGGTCTCACTTTGGCGGGAAAATCTCGCCCCAGCGGCCATACTGGAAACAAAATCCCCGCCAACAATTTTTCTGGGTTTATTTTCTTTCCCAATTTCCCCCAAAGGTTCCCAACTATAACTAGGCATTTAGGATAATCCCCTCACATTACTTCAACACTACAACACGCCCATCCCCATGATATACCTAGACTTTCACACGATTATCGGTTGGTCGCAATGCACGTCCAGATTTCTCACTTACGAACCACATCGTAATTTATCTAGACCCTTGCACCTAATCTCGTGATGACTTTATTTTCACAACAAGTTTCACGACACTCAAGCAGTTACAACTTGCAGATAAGTCCAAATTCTTTAATTAGTTTGTTCCATAGATGATCGTTACTGATCATCTATACCTTATACGACCCCTAAGGCCAGATACAAATTGGAACCTTCTCAGTTCCAATTAACTTGCTAGTGTCCCTTCAGTCGGGACTACGACATCTAGTTCACTTCGTTGAGATACCAATTGGAATCGGGAGATACCAATTGGAATCGGGAGATACCAATTGGACTCAACTCATACCACAAGAGACAATAGTAGCTAGCGAGCCCCACATAACTACTAATTTCAAGCATAGAACTTGGTCAAACCCAATTCTTAACTGCCTCAATCTTTAACTGATGGTAACCAGACCTTAAATCAATCTTAGAGAAAACCGATGCACCTTGCAATTGGTCAAAAAGGCCATATATCCGAGGCAATTGATACTTGTTCTGAATGGTGACCCTATTCAACTATCGGTAGTCTATACACATCCTCTCTTGCTAGTGATGGTGTTACCGCTGTTGTTGCTCTAGCTCAGACCATAGAGTGAAGGAGGAAAAATACCAATTTGTATCACCTAGATACCAATTGGATTCAAGTCATAGCACGAATGAGTAGAAAGAAGTGAGTTTTTCTTAATGTCCTATAGCCTCTCGAAGAAAAGTACGGATGCCATCGTACCCTTCCGCAAGACTCTACTAGACTCATTTTGGTACAATGAGATCATCGAACCTGGGGCTCTGATACCAACTTTGTCACGACCCAGACCGTCGTGATTGGCACCCACACAACCCTCCGGTGGGAGAACCATTACTACAACCCAAACAAATAAATTTTATGAAAACTAAGGCATTTAAAGATACAGAAGTAGGTTTAAATTACTATAAAAATGGAGTCCCCATAAACTCCAAGGTTTTAAAAAACAAATAACCAAACTAATGCGGAAGAACAACCCCTAGAATCTGAAAGTCATTGTACCAAAACTCTATGAACGACAAGTCTAAGAACAATGGGTACGACCCCGAAACTAAACAACACCTTAAACAAATAGTCTGAGTCCGAAAAGAGTGGACCTAAACAAGAAAGATCCATAACAGCCTGAAAGAACTGGCTCACCCTTGAATCTGGTCACGCTCAATAGCCACCTAGCTGAGGTCTATCAATAGCCACCTGAAGATGCCCTGTACTAAAAAAAGAACAAGCAGGTGCAGTATCAGTACACAACCACAGTGCATTGGTAGAATCATGCGGCTATCCCAATTAGTGAAACACATGCAAGTAACCACAACATTATAAAACAGTCATATACCAAACATATACAATATTAGTCATCTTTCCAGAATCAATGTAGCCTCACACATTCTCAATAATACACATTTTATCAATTTAGAGCAACACACAATCTTCCAATATCAATCATCATTAGATATAAATGTAATCATCACAAGTAGATACACAACACAATTCAATGGTTCTTTCACGAAACCCAATTCAATGGTCCTCTCATGGAACCCACACCCAAATTGTTAGCATACCAGAACGTGATACCCGATCCAATATTTATGCTGAAACGTGGCAACCATTCCCATGTTTATGCCGGAACGTGGCAACCGATCCAAGTTAGTTTGTCAAAACGTAACACCCAATTCATTCAACAAACCACAATCACAATCACAATGTATATATTCTCACAATCATACAACAAGAGGTGATTCATGGCATACAATTATTCAATTATCCTCATTCACGATTAGGTTGATCAATAATGCAACATTCGCATACATACATGCATTATAATGAGCAATTACAAACATATATCACACCAACATGAAATCACAATCATCACCTACCTCGAATCCAAGCTTGAATCCCCTAAGGCACTTGAATCTTCCCTTTCCGGATTCTTTCTGCTTGTTCGTGGTCTAAAAATATACAATTAACGCAAGGATAAACGAGGCCTAATTACACGGATTATAATCAACCCAATAACCCTAGACTAAACCCAAGATCCTAATACCCAATTTAGGGTTGTTTCCACCATAGAATTTTGATCAAAACCCTCCCCCATCGATAATTACCCATTAGATTACGTTCTACGAATCGAAAAACTGATTCGGGGAGTTAAAAGCTTACATTTAGCCTCAAGAATGGTGGAAAACTGTCAAGAGTAGCCTAGGGTTCGTTCCTTAGCTCTAAAAATAAAAAAGTGCAGAATAAAGATGTTTTGGGGTTTATTTACGACTTTAAGTCGCGTCGAACCCGCCACAGAGGTTTTCACCCCGCTACAGTGGCCCCGCCCCAGCGGCTTGCACCGAACCAGTGAGCTATTTTAATAATTCCAAGACCCCCATTCCACAACACACCTTTAACTAACGACGTTCAGAAAATACCGTTCACGCTAAGATCATTTTTGAGAGTTCTACTTACCCGAATTCAATTCTGTAAAGTCGTACATGTTTCTTAACGACTTATCTAACCACTCATGTAATCAAAATCATAAATAAGTCACCCGATTGTTACCATATTTTCGTCCAAATCTGGACTAGGCTAGGAAATCCAAAGTTACTACTCAAAAGTTTTCTGGCCCCAATTCTTTCCCCATTGGCTTTTCTATAACGATAGGAACAAGTCCTTACAATCTTGTTCAGAGGTCATTACATTATTCGTATACTCACACCATTTTTTAGACGCCCATTTTCGCATTTACAAGCCATGAATCTGGCGCCCAGAGCACCCAATTTTTTTTTTCTCAAAAAACTTTATGAGGACCTCAGTAATGAGTTGGGGAACCTTCACGTATACTCACACTATTTTAACTCCCATTTCCACATTTACAAGCTCTTTTTTAAGAATCGCCCAAATTCCCCTATTTTTCGTATGTATTAGCCCATGGATGTGGCACCTGGAGCACCCACAAATATTTTCTCAAAAAACTTTATGAGAATTTTCTTAGTGAGTTGGGGAACCTTCACATATACTCACACCATTTTTAACGCCCATTTCCGCATTCGCAAGCCCTTTTTTAAGAATTCCCCAAATTTCCTGATTTTTCGTATGTATTAGCCCATGGATCTGGCGCCCAGAGCACTAATTTTTTTTCTCAAAAAACTTTATGAGGACCTCCGTAATGAGTTGGGGAACTTCACGGATATTCACACCATTTTTAACGCCCAATTCCGCATTAACAAGCCATATTTTAAGAATAACCCAAATTTCCCAATTTTGCATGTGTATTAGGCCATGAATCTGGCGCCCGAAGCACGTAAATTTTATTTCTCAAAAAAATTTATGAGGACCTCTGTAATGAGTTGGGGAACCTTTGATGTGAGGCCAAAAATACATATTTTTAATCATTATTTGCCTCACATTTATTATTTACATTAGTCTTTTTTGAGCTTGTATTTTATGGATTGTGATAATTAATATATTTTATTTGTAAGATTAAATTTGTGGAAAAATGAAGAAGTTTGGAGCTAAAACGAATTAAAAATGGAAGGTTGAAGAAAGAAATCAAGCAGACAATTTAATAGATTAAAGTGAATTATATTTATTTACTAGAAAAATATGGCCCGTGTCACGGGTCCAACGTGAAGATTGTTTAAGCTAGATTGATGTGATTCACAATAATAAACATATATTAATTATTTGATAGTATTTACCAAGGGGAGCCAAGTTTACAAAATAATTTTGTGCCTTATTTACATAAGTTTACAAAATAGTTTTGTATGTCTTATTTATATAAATTTACAAAATCTGATGTATCTTCAAGTTTGAGATTCTTAACCATAAAATTGAGACCCGTCACATAAAGAAGGTGAGATTAAAGAGAATTATAATCACTTGAAATGATTAATAATCAAAATGAATAGAGTTATGACCACTTTTATTCCCAAATTTACAACAACAAAAAACATAGCACATCCTTTTGTGATTATTCTCCAAACTTATAAATGATCGACATACATATATGTAAGGAAGGGAAAAAAAGAGTGAATAACTATCCTTTTAGTTGAGATGGTATTGAAGTTAGGAAGATTTCACAAATTGACTTGGTGGTGTCTACTCCAAAGTCAACGAATTTTGTTTAGTTATTGGTTCTAATTACTTACAAAGAATTGAAGTTAGAAGAGGTTACCATATTCAACAATATAAATGGATCTCTAACATAAACTAATACTCCCTTTGTCCTAGATTTACTCTCTTTATACAAAAAATGACACATTTCTATATTTAGCAACAATTTAACTTTAATATGTTTATTTTATTCTTAATGAAATGATTTTTAGCCACAAATATCTATGACTCACATTGAACTACAAATTTCAAAAGTTTTTCTTTCCTAAACTCTGTGACTAACTCATATAAATTGAAACGAAGAAAATACTAAATTTTATACGTGAAATACGATGAATCACATACTATGACACGCCCAAAATCTCTTTCATACTTTACTTCATTAAACAACACTTGTCTAATTTGACCAAAAAAATCATTTGAATCCACCAGCTCAACACAGAACCAACCGTGATGAGCATTTCTTTACTTTAATTTTTTCTCTCACACAACAAAAAATCAAGCCAAACTTCATCTGCAAATTCAACTCTTTCCTCAAATTTTCTGGATCAAACAAAGTCCCACTTCCTATAGTCCATAGCAAAACCTACAAATCTAGTAAATTAATCTAATTACCTAGAATGAGTATAATCAAATTGGTTCTTCTTTCTTCCATAATTTTTCCATTAAAATTTACCGAGGATGAAGAGAAATCTCAAAGCAAATCCTAAACATCTAACCAAATAACTAAAAAGGATAACACAAAACTAAATTAGTGATACAACATAATAAATTTATCTGATACAACAACACCACTACACCTTATGCTTGCTCTTTCTTTTCCTAAACAGAGAAGAAGAGATACCACCAAGAAGAGGGAGACATACTATTTAAGTTAAAGCCAAAGTATTGCTATGTGTCTACTCCAAAGTAGATAAAAGACATGTATATAGCCTGTAATTACAGATCAATTTGATAGGGTAAATGACCATAATATCCATATTTTAGAATTAGGGGCAAAACGGCCCATCGCAGCACATGCCCAATTATTAATATAGAAATCTTTTTGTTAAATTAACAATTAGGATAAAAATAAATAAAACGTGCATACTCTACGAATTAATTTAATTTTAGATTCTCAATTATCTAGGAGTTTAACATGACTATTAGTATTTTATAGAATTACTTAACGATAATGATAAAGTTAGGCAAAACAATTATTTTTCTTAATTTATTAAAATAAACAAGTAAAATATTATTTTATTATTATAAGAGTCAAATTAAAGATAACATTTAATATTTACTTTATTAATTATTATTAGTGGATATGAATTGATTTTCGAGAAAAATCCCAACCAATAAGAGGATAATATTTTCCTTGATTCCTATAATTGATTCTTCTCATTATTTATCCTTTCTACAATCGCTTCTCATTATATGTTTTGTCAGCTCATTTTTACTTGTCATAATTGGACTTACAGATTCATTAAAAATAATAATTTATAAGTTAAATAATTAATACTAAAAATATAATATAATAAAAAAAAATAATCTTAATATCTGAAAATTGACAATAAAAATAAAAATTTATTTTTAAATAATGGATAAGTAAAAACCGGATGAAGTATGTACCCCCTCCGACTTTTTTGAGTTGTCAAATTTTGACTTAACACACCTCTTAAGAAAATAATGATTGATATGATGAGTTTATCATTTTACTCTTATTATAATTGATAGAGTCTTAAACATATTTACTCACTATATTTTTCAAAAATATTAACTGAATATTAATAAATTAAAGGTATAATAGGAGAGAAAGAATTATTTCTTGATTTGTTAAAAATATTTAATAAATAAATAAAAACGGAGTAAATATTTATGAAATTTATGGCAAATGGAAGAGGGTAAAAACGGAAGTGGACCAAGGCCAACGTCTTATGATACTTATGGCAAATAGAAAATTGAGGTTCATCATATTCTTCAATAACAGGGCAGGATTTGTAATTAAATAAAAAAGATTGGACTTTTCTTAAAGCTCTTGCTGAGGTACAAAAAAGAAAGCAAGAAATACAACTTTTTGAAGCAAGTTTATCTTGCAAAATCCTTTCTAAGGAGTACTTTAATACTAACGTTTATGGTAAATAGAAAGTGGGACCCATCATATTCACCATTGGCAGGGCATAGTTTGTAATTAAATAGAAAAAGGAGGATCTTTCTAAGAGTTCTTACTTAATTTCAAATAACAATGCAAAAGTTACTACATTTTAAAGCAAGCTTATCTTGCAATTTTTTTTAAAGACTTTAATGCCAAAAAACTAACATGTTGAAACTGTCCTTTCTAATATATAGAAAAGAAATATGGGAAAAGGCGGCTGATCAAATATCAAAACTCCAATTAGTTGTACACGTGGTAGCCATTAAGAGACCAACTCTTATTATGGAAGGCGGTGCGACAATAAATTCCAGCAAAACACGGACAGCTTCACGAAAAAAAGAAGGAATGCAATTCCTTTTGGTTTTGGATTCCTAATTTAATTTGAACTCAGTTATTTTATTTAGGATTTTTTATATCTATAAATAATCCATAAAAATAATTATTTTGAGAGGAGATACTTTTTAGGATTCTTTTCTTGTTCTTATTTTAGGTTAGACATTATTGTAAACTCTTAGGGGTCGTTTGGTAGTGTATTAGAAAGAATAATATATGTATTAGCTTTGTGTATTACTAGTACCTTGTTTGGTACTCTTTTCAAGCTATGTATAACTAATGCTTGCATTAGTTATGCACTCTATTGTGTATTAAGGTGTGCATTGCTAATACCATGGATTTCTAGGTATTAACAATGCAATGGTTTTAAAGCATGCATTAAAATGATAAAAGATCCAATTGTCCCTCAAAACCTTTTTTATATCTTTTCTACCATAAAGTGGAGGGTACCTTTGTAAATATTTTTTTTAATGCAATACATACTATTTTTAATGCATCAAACCAAACAATGCATTAAAATAATCTATGTATAATTAATGCAAGCATAATTAATACATGCGTTACTAATGCAAGCATTACTAATACACTCTATTTAGCATTATCATTATTCACTCTACCAAACGACCCCTTAATTTTTTGTGTGTTTGGGAATTAACTTGCAAACTTTAGCAATTTGATTTTCAGGTTTCGTTTTATAAGATTTTCACCTTGAAATTCAATTGAAGATTTTGGGTTTCATCTATTCGAATTGTAAGTGTCACGCGACCCAAGGGTACCCCTAGACGTAACAAGGCACATAGAACCCCGAAAGACTCCATGTAAGCCACTTAGCATATCATAACATAAGCATAGAACAATAAAGAGTAAAAACGCATTTCAAGTCCAAAATTTTGATAAAGGAAAGAGGAAATCTAGACTTGTCTCAATTAGCCATCTAATACAATACTCGAATTAAATTGGGTCACAACCCATACAACATAATCCAAAAGTCAAATACAATAGAAGGAACTACAATGATAATATCCGTCCTCGAACCATGAGGACTCACCAACAAGCAAGGAGAAATGATCAATTACAAGCTCTAGCCACAATGGGGACCAGCTTGAGAACCAGACCCTACACTTGGGGAAAATGTAGGAAAATATGGGTTAGTATAAAAATGCTAAGTATGATAGCCATGCATAAAAAACTTGAATACATGCAAAGAAGTACATTTTAGTTGAATGCATGCAATTTACTAAGTTAAAGCATCATTTTGAAGGTAAAGGGAAAGCATAAGTCATAAGCATATTCATTACATGAATCATCATAACATAAGAGAAACATACCATAAGTACCCTCAAAACATACTTGTCCAATGCATGAATAAGATCCCATAATCAGACCCATGCTAAGTATAGCTTCTTGAGTAACCATAGTTCATAATTCATATTCTTATCATAGTGGGAATTAGCCTTAACCGACATAGACCATGTGAGCTTAACATGGAATCCGATGTTACCCACACCGAAAATGATTGTCTTACTTGCCTAAGGCAAGACCATGTTTTTTTAGATTTTAGGTGGATCCACTAGCTAAAGACCTATGGGGGCACATAGTTTATGAGATAAGGAGATTGCTACTAGAAATCCGTCCTTTCTAACAGAGGAGCTTTCATCTCAAAAGATTGCTTCTAGAAACCCGTCCTTTCTGACGGAGGAGCTTCCATCTCATAACAATATCAACTCAGTGCTAAGCATTTATCCCACTGAGTACTTATTAAGTCATAACTTAAGTGCATATTCATGGAAGAATTCCTTGACACTCAATCCAACATAATTCATAAGATAGATCATAGATTCAATAAGTGGGAATAACCTTTCAACCTTAGAATCATCATCATGTGAGAAAATCTTTCACATTATGTTCATTATGTGTTCATGAGAACATCCTTTCAATCAACACAACAACATTGTCATAATCATAAACACTTCACTCTCAAAGTGTTCTTAAAGTATATACATAAATCTCATAATCATGCATAACATCATAATTTACCCTTCAAGGATCAAGGATCACATTCAATCAACACATCTAGAATTACTAGATTAGAAATGGATAATAACATGATTCAAATAACTCAATTACTACAAACATAATCTCATAATATCCGTCCTTCATCAATTCACCCACATCACAAGGTCATAAATAGGGTATATGGGGATTTCATGGATTCTTGGTACATTTCATCATAAAACCATAAACATCAATTCAATCATAATATAAAGTAATTAAATCAATAAAATCGTTTTTTAAAGGAATCCATGGCTTAGAGCAAAACCTTAGCTTTTGGGGAATTCCTAGTTTTGAAATTGAGTTTGGAGGGACTCCATGGAAGAAGGACTACCATACCTTAGCTATGAATCCCAATGAATTTGAGTAGAAAATCTTGCTCCTTTAACCCTAGGTTCCACTTTCTTCTTCTTCTTCTTCTTTGAAGTTCTAGAGAGAGAATTTTGGGGAAAAGTTTGTTTTGATTTGGGATTTTGGAATTATTAGGAAGATGACTTAATTTGGTGACATAAAATCCTTATATAGTTAGTCTAATTTAGTGTAAAATGGCATCACTTAATATTAACTAAAAATAGAAAACCCCAAAGTACCCCTCAACTAACTCACAAAAACCGTTCCAGGTCACCACCCATGACCCCCTCACAGACGGATTGTGGTTGGACCCACGACCCGTGCTGGTGAAGCGTGGGTCGGGGTTATGGGGCCTGATTTTGTAGGCTTGACCTACGAACCCTCACCCACGAGGCGTGGGGGGCCTACGGGGCGTGAATGGTCCTTCGCTGGTCACTGCCCAGAGACATTTTTGGTGCCCTCCTCAAGGACCCATGGTTGCTCCTTGGGGTTTGAACCTTGACGTTCTAACATGAAATTATTTGTTTTAAGGTACGGGGAGGTACGTTTATGACTCTAACTCTCATGTTAAGCTCTAGTTTAGTCTACTAGTTTCCGGAGTGTTACAATAAGTTCATGAATTCTTTCTTCTTAATTATGAATTGTGAACTCTCAAGCATGAGTAGTTAAATCCACAACTAGGGTTGTGAGAACCATGAGCAATTAACAAAGTATAAATAATAATTAAGTAATTCTTGAATAGTGTTGATGCATGTATTGTTAATTTTTTTGCTTAGAAGTCTTTTTAATGAGTGCATGCGTTAGAACTCACCTCATTCCTACTTGCTGGACCAAGGAGGTAATGAATGAGAAAAGAATTAACAACAGAGATTTAGTGGATGCTAACTAATAGTCTAATGTTAATTGGAGCGAGGGTGAAAACTAAGCCATACATTGATGTGATGTCTAATCTGGGGTAAAGGTAAGTCGGACCAAGGTGCAAGGCGAAATTCCCTATTTGGAGGAACAATCACTTAGGGATACCTAACTTACCAACTTTGCATGTAAAACACTAGGAAAAGATTACTATTATTAGGATTACTGCGTTAAGAGCTTGTGGGGAACACACATACCCTAGTTTCTTCCTCATATTGATAACTAAAAGTTGAATCTTGCTTACTTGTTACTCAATCAACAATTTGTTACTTACTTACAAAACCCCTCTTTATTTACTTGTCTCAGAAATAGTTTGACTAAACAGATATAATAGTGAGTTAAGTTTAAGTCTGAACCATATTCCTCGTGGGATCGACCCCAACCTACAAGTTGAGTTCTTTATTTGACAACGATCACTTATACTTATTTAGGGAGGTGTAATTTGAGCGTATCAAATTTTGGCGCCGCTGCCGGGGAATACGACTTTTATATTAAATTAACTACATTGTTGAACTTTAGTCAAGTATCTCCCTATTTTACCTTTTTGTTTTAGTTTTTGTTTTCTACAGGATTTCAACTCTAGTCTATGCCAAGTACACAGAGTCGAGGCGAACCCTTAACCCCTTACGATCCTGAATTGAGATTTTTTTTGAGGAAAATGGATAATCAAGGGGTACACAATAATCCAATTGGAGAGGGTCAAAGAGATGGAACCGAGTAACTAAAGTGTCTATGTCGTGCCGCGACGTTAAATTAAGCAATTATTGGGAGGCAACCCAATTAATAGTGTAACTTCTTATTTTATTTTATTTTTATTTTATTAGTGTCACTTTTTTTTCTTTTGGTCTTGTTTTTATTTTTTGCAGATTAGGGGAAGTCTAAGTACCCAAAAAAAAATGAAGCAAAGGAGCATGTTTGAGCTTAAGTGTGGGGTGACGTTCCTTGATGAAAATAAAGATAACATGCTACTAGCTAGGCCTAAAAGCCTCAGGGAGTATTCCTAACCCTTGTTTTAAATTTTATTTGATGCTTTGGGGACATAGAATCTTTTTAAGTGTGGGGTGGGGGAATGAATTCCTAGTTTTTACTGTTTTATTGAGTCTTTTTTTTAGGATGGGTTCCTTGGATTTTTTTTCCGGTGCTTTTCCTGAGGATAGTCCCTTTGAACCGAGTGTCTTTTATTTATTTTAGGAATAAGTTTTCTTTTATTTTTTTTAGAGAAAAGAAAAGGCCCTTTTGAGTGGTGTGTACTTGCTATTTAGGCCTAATTTTTGAGTAGTACTTTCTTGTGAATGCTTGATTGATAGTGAAATTGCAAACTCTTTAACATCTAAGTTCATGGTTGTGACTTTGTATATAGCTTATTTTATTTTGTAGTTTGTTATGATCCTGTCTCTCTTAGAAGTGGAATTGATCCATCTTGATTGATACTTGTTCCATGTGTGGTGAGAATCTGTTCATTCTATATTTTGCATCTTAGTCTAGAACTTGCCCTGCATGTTATTGAAGTGAAATAAAAAGTGTTACTTTGTTTAGGAGATGATAATAGGCATTCTTTGATTTATTTTGTAAATTTTAGCCTTTTAAGATATTATATCTCTGGTTAACCCTTTTGAGCCTTTTAGCCTATATTTTTCTTGTAAACCACATGATAGAGCCGAATCCCTTTTTATTGATACCGTAATTCTATTTGAGCCAAAAAGAAATCCTTAATGCACTATGTAAGAAGAAAAATGAGAACAATGGTAGAAGTAGAAAAGGATGGAAATGTTTGGTTTGTAGCTAATGGAACAAGAAGAGGTAAAAGATAAGATGACCCATGATTGAGATCCACACATCTCACGTTTCCCTAAGAAAAGTTGTAAAACTATGTGTGACATTGTGAACTTTAACTCGGGCTGAATGCCTAAGTTGAGGGTGGCTACTTCAAAAGTTATCTTGATGATGGCCCTGGTCCTTCCAAGGACATCGTGCACCTTAACACATGTAAAATACGTAAATTGAGGGCGGATATTACCAAGGAAAACTTAAAAATAAAATAAAAAAAAGATCGAAGCATTCTTGAGATGATGAGAATTACTTGTAAAATAATTGTTGAAGAGAGGATTGAAGATAAAGAGAAGAAAATAATGGGTGATGAAGTCTAAAATTGCAAAGTGCTTAAGGAGGTGTAAGTCACTATTATATAGTTTTGCTACCCGTTCCCTAGCCTACATTACAACCCGTTAAAGTCCTATTTGATTCTATTCAAGCATGCTTAATTAGTGGAGATGTACATAATGGGCAAGCCTATGGTTCTTTGTGCATACATATGAATTTTATTTGTGAGTGTGAAAGTTGTTCTTGATATGAAGTCCTTAATTTATATTCAATCTTTTGAATTGAGTGTGTGGACTATTTCCTTTTGTGAGCGCACTTGTTTCATGATAGATATGTGATTTTATTAGCTTTCTTTTATGAGAGTAGGTGATCAAACTTAAATTTGATGAGTTCAAAGTCCTTCCTTAAGGTTAGGAGGTTAGAGGTATGTTGTTTATTTGGATGTCTTAAGCTTGCATAATGATTGAGAACTGTACTTGATGTTTTGAAATTGGTTTATGACCTAATTGTTTGTATTAACCAAAGTGATGACATTGCTAGTATTATTTTTTGAGATGAGCTTTACTACTTGCGAGGACGAGCAAAAGTTTAAGTGTGGGGTATTGATGTGAGGACAAAAATACATATTTTTAATCATTATTTACCCACATTTATTATTTATATTTGTCACTTTTGAGCTTGGATTTTATGGATTGTGCTAAATAATATATTTTATTTATAGAATTAAATTGGTGGAAAAATAAAAAAGTTTGAAACTAAAACAAATTAAAAATGAAAGGTTGAATAAGGAAATCAAACAGTCAGCTTAATGGATTAAAGTGAATAAAATAACATATATATATGGAAAAGGGCGGCTGATCAAATATCAAAACTCCAATTAGCTGTACACGTGGAAGCCATTAAGAAACTAACTCTTATTATGGAAGGCGACACAACAATAAATTCCAGAAAACGCGGACAGCTTCACGGAAAAAAAGAAGGAATCCAATTCCTTTTGGTTTTGGATTCCTAATTTAATTTGGACTTATTTATTTTATTTAGGATTTTCTATATCTATAAATAGTCTATAGAAATAATTATTTTGGGAGGAGATCATTGAGAGGATATACTTTTTAGGGTTCTTTTCTTGTTCTTATTTTAGGTTAGACATTATTGTAAACTCTTAGTTTTTGGTGTTTTTGGGAATTAACTTGCAAACTTTAGCAATTTGATTTCCGGGTTTCGTTTTATAAGATTTTCACTTTGAAATTCAATTGAAGATTTCGGGTTTTATCTATTTGAATTATAAGTTCATGAATTCTTTCTTCTTAATTATGAATTGTGAACTCTCAAGCATGAGTAGCTAAATCCACAACTAGGGTTGTGGGAACCATGAGCAATTAGCAAAGTATGAATAATAATTAAGTAATTCTTGAATAGTGTTGATGCATGTATTGTTAATTTTTTTGCTTAGAAGTCTTTTTAATAAGTGCATGCGTTAGAACTCACCTCATTCCTACTTGCCGGACCAAGGAGGTAATGAATGAGAAAAGAATTAACAACATAGATTTAGTGGATGTTATCTAATAGTCTAATGTCAATTGGAGCGAGGGTGAAAACTAAGCCATACATTGATGTGATGTCTAATCTAGGGTAAAGGTAAGGGTTAGTAACGCATACACCTGTAGTCGGACCAAGGTGCGAGGTGAAATTCCCTATTTGGAGGACCAATTACTTAGGGATACCTAACTTACAAAATTTGCATGTAAAACACTAGGAAAGGATGATACGCTCAAATTACACCTCCCCAAAAGAAGTATAAGCGATCTTTATCAAGTAAAGAACCTAACTTGGAGGTTGGGATCGATCCAATGAGGAATATGGTTTAGACTTAAACTTAACTTACGATTATATTCATTTAGTCAACTTATTTACGAGACAAGTAAGTAAAGAGGGGTGGGATTTGTGAAACAAATAACCAATTGTTGATCAAGTATCAAGTGAGCAAGATTCGAGCTTTGTTGTTATCAATAAGAGAAAGAAACTAGGGTGTATGTGTTCCCCATAAGCTCTTAACGCGGTAATCCTAATAATAGTATTCATTTCCTAGTGTTTTACATGCAAAGTTGGTAAGTTAGGTATCCTTAAGGGATTGGTCCTCCAAATAGGGAATTTCACCTCACACCTTGGTCTGGCTACGTGTGTATAATTACTAACCCTTACCTTTACCTCAGATTAGACATCATATCAATATATGACTTAGTTTTCACCCTCGCACCAATTGACATTATACTATTAGACAATATCACACTAAATCTCTGTTGATAATTCTTTTCTTATTAACTACCTCCTTGGTCTGGCAAGTAGCAACAATGCGAGTTCTAACGCGTGCACTCGTTAAAAAGACTTCTAAGCGAAAGAATTACCAATACATGCATCAACACTATTCAAGAATTACTTAGTTATTATTCATACATTGTTAATTGCTCATGGTAGTCAGAACCCTAGTTGTGGATTTAGCTACTCATGCTTGAAAGAACACAATCCATATTTTTTGAAGAAGTATTCATGAACTTACCTATTGAATAGAAGAAATCCGTAATCTCCGATTGAAATCAAAGCAAAAATCTTATAAACCAAAATTAGGAAACCAAATTGCCAAGGTTTGCAAGTTAATTCCTAAGAAAATACCAAGAACTAAAAGTATAAAATCGTGTCTAACCCCCAGAAATGAGGTTTACATACCCTATTTATAGAAAAACTTGTCCTAAACAAAAAGGAAACGATATAAGGAAATAAAATTTCTAGACGCGGCTTCATTTTATGACTTTGCCTTACGGACCGTGGGTCGACGCCTACGGTCCGTAGGTCCCCTTCGTAGGTCAATACTTAGACTTTTTCTTACAGAGGCTGAAACCTTCACTCTCAGCTACAAACGACAGACGTGCAGAACAGACCGTAGGTTGACCTATGGTCCGTGAGTCCTCTTCCGTGGATCCATACTTAGAAATTTCATCAAGTACCAGAACTTCAACTTCTCTGAAACATTCGACTGATATGCAGGACGACCCGTGGGTCGACCTACGCTCTGTCACTTGCATCCGTAGTTCCACACTTGGTCAAGAATTTCCTGATGCTCAATCTACGCCACCCATCGACGGACCGTGACTGGACCTACGGTTCGTAGGTCACATTCGTGGGTGGCTCCGTCTGTAGATTTTCAGCTGTCATCTCCTACTTCCACGTCCAAACTTATTTCCTGTAAACATGATACAAAACACATTAATTCTAATACAAAATGGCCCTAGACACACACAACTCTTAAGTTAAATGTATTAAAAATACCGTAAATTCATGGTATATCAACACCCTCAGCTTAAACTCGTTGTTTGTCCTCAAACGACACATTGAACTCTTAACGACACTTGTGTAGAAGCAGGGATACAAACTCAAGCAATCACATGGCTATTTTAATCCATCCCATTTTCTCAGTCTAAATGTTTTCTCTTAGACTCAACAGGCTAACTCATGCGGATCAAGATATGACAGAGATCGACCAATAGACACGCAACATACATTTTTTCACAATCACCAAGGTACCTACTCTCCAACAATGTAACTAGTGCCCTCACTTCTAACGAAATCCTTTTCACATAGAAGATACAAATTTTGAGTTTTATGATTCTTTCAACACTCACGCTCAGAAGTGACTTCAAGTACAATTAGTGCTCAATACCATAGGCTTGCCCTTATTTTCACTGCTTAATTAGACTCTCCAAACTAGTTGCTAGGATCACTATAGGACTTTCTTAACTTGTAACGTAGGCTCAAGGTCAGGTGTGGTACATTTGGGTACTTTTTAGTGACTTTATGCCCCTTGACATTACATTGGCTTTTTTTTTCTCTTTTCTCAACCTATTTTTTACATCCTTTCATTTTACTTTCTTTCCCTTGACTCCTTTCAACATGGATGTGTCTTTTGACTTTGCGGCTCTTATTTTTCACTTTCTTCTCTTTCTTTCACTTTATTTTTCTTTATTTTTTCAGCACTTTTATTTATCATCTTTTTGCTTCTTTTGCACAAGCTCAGGTCACATCCTCTTATATCTTTTATTTTTCTCTTTTCATAGCCACCCTCAACTTATGGATTTTCCATTAGTTGAAGTGCACAATATCCGATGTCGGACCAGGGCCAAGATTGAGGTAACTTTTGCATTAGCCACCCTCAACTTAGGATTTTGGCCTAAGTCAAGGTGCACATGTTCAAGGAGGGACCGGGGCCAAAACAATTATTTTAGGGAAGGTGAGTTAGGTGAATCAAAATAAATGGTCTATTTTAGGCTCAAATATTTGGATCAAAGG
>JAJOOO010001605.1:0-40860 GCA_029582685.1 Solanum piurae
GATGCATTCATAAACTGAGGCATGTATAACTGAATAACTGAAATATCTGACCTAGCATGTGTAATTCAAGAACTAAAGAAATACATAGCTAAGGTTCTAAAATTCATACAATAAATGGAGCATTAACATGATAATCTGATTTGGAACATTTAAATAACTAATTCATGATGATCTGTTGAAATTCTAGAAACTCTAGGTCTGTTCATAATCATGGAATCAAGAATCTGACTGAATTCTACGGACCTAATGGGCGAAAGGAACCCACTAGTAAAATACCACATACCTAGTGACGAATTTCATGGAGAAATCCTTTGATTTCTGGGCTGGAACTGAAGAAAACTTGATGCATTCTTGAACTAGGGTTCTTGACCTCTCTTCTCCTCTTACGCTCTTATTTTCTATATTTTGATTAATGACTTGAATTAAGTTAGTTCTAGTTATGTTTGTAGGCTTAAACTGACTAAACCTAATAATTTAGGGTCTAAACGATGTATCTTAGGGGTTAAACGAAATAGGAAAAGACCAAAAGACCCCTCACTTAACTGCCGTCGGAGTGATCGACGGACGGTACTGAGGGGCCGTCATTCAATCGATGGTCCGTCAATTGGGTCCGTCGGTCAAGTCTGCCCAATAGGGCTTCACTAAAATGAGCATAAATTTTCACTCAGAGGTCGGATTTTAGCAAACTCGGTGGCGTTGGAAAGAGGATTCAATTATCTATCATATCATAGGTCATGGGACACATATTCCTTTTGTGCTAAGAGTTATGATATTTGACCCAATCAGAATTTTCATCTAACTGGCTGCTGACCCTTACCTACGGTCAGACCTACGGACCGTGAATCGAATGACGGTCCGTGTTGGTCGACCGTCGTTTGCATCAGAGGCTGGGTACAAGGAACCTCGATCCACGGACACAGACCACGAATCGTGGTCTGACCTACGGACCGTGGGTCGAGACTTGCCAATTTTCTAAGCTGGGTTGGGGTGGAATTTCAGTGGTAAACCACGGACCACCATCACAGGCCGTAGTCTGACCTATGGTCCGTGGATGGCAACCGTGGGTTGAACCTACAACTTCTCAAAATCTGTATTTTTGTTCTATCTAGGATACGGGGTGTTACATGATGTCCCTATATCCTCATATTTTTCCTTCTACTCCTATTCTAAATTGAGGTAAAAAGTTTCTCTTAAGTTGTTCTTGTTTTGGGAGTCATGAGTTTTTATGTACTTTCCATGACTTCCTTATGTTATGCATGTTCATGAAAACTTGTGTTTTGAAAGAAAATGAGTTTATATGCTTAATTTCATCATGTTGGTTGTGCATTGAATATGAGTTTCCTATAGATTTCATGAGGTGAATTGATGAACATGCTTCTGATATGCTTTTTGAGAGTAAATTGCATAGAGGCTCCATGAGATTGTTTTGAGCATGCTTTTAGCTTGGAGAAGGTAGTTCCTCCTTGAATATGAGTAATTTTGAGATTTCATGCATATTGGGTTGATAGATGTAATTCCTAATTTCGTATGAAGCATCAAGTATGTTTAGCTAGGAATTGACATTCCCTCCTTGATTTGTGCATTGCATGCATGATAGGCTAATAGAGTTAGTTCCCCCCCTCTTATGATGTTTTGAGAACGTCCTAGCTTGGAGTCGATAGTTCCTCCTCGAATGTATGCATTGCATTATAGGTTGGGTTGTTAGTTCCTCTCCTACTCTTTTAGTACCAGTTTGGATCTCATTCGAGGATGATAATCCCAAGGGGGAGATAATGTAACACCCCGAATTTATAAAAGGAAAAGTACTCACCTTGTAGTCGACTAGGCGATCCGCCGAGTCGACTTGGCGATCCACTAGGTGGGATCTCCTCGCCTTTTAGCTTGATCCCTAATGGTAAGTATTTTGTAAAATTGGACGAGCCAGGTCAGGCTCATGATACGCTCAAATTACACCTCCCTAAAGAAGTGTAAGCGATCATTATCAAGTAAAGAACCCAACTTGTAGGTTGGTTTCGATCCCACGAGGACTATGGTTTAGACTTAACTTTAACTCACAATTATATCTATTTAGTCAATTGATTTCCGAAGAAAGTAAACAGGGGGGAGTTTGTAACTAAGTAACAATTTAGAATGCGTAAGTAACAAGTAAACAAAATTCAAACTTTGAGTTATCAATATGAGGAAGAAACTAAGGTATATGTGTTCCCCACAAGCTCTTAACGTTGTAATCCTAATAATAGTAATATTTTCCTAGTGTTTTACATGCAAAGTTGGTAAGTTAGGTATCCCTAAGTGATTGGTCCTCCAAGTAGGAGATTCACCATGCACCTTGGTCCGGCTACGGGTGTATGCTTTACTAACCCTTACCTTTTACCTCAGATTAGTCATCATATCAATGTATGGCTTAGTTTTCACCCTCCCTCCAATTGACATTAGTTTGTTAGATAGCATCCACTAAATCTCTGTTGTTAATTCTTTTCTTATTCACTACCTCCTTGGTCCGGCAAGTAGAAACGAGGCGAGTTCTAACGTTGCGCACCGTTAAAAGGACTTTAAAACGAAAGAATTAACAATACATGCATAAACATTATTAAAGAATTACTTAATTATTATTCATACTTTGTTAATTTTTCATGGTTCCCACACCCTAGTTGTGGATTTAGCTACTCATGCTTGAGAGTTCACAATTCATAATAAGATAAGAAGAATTCATGAACTTACAAGTAGAATTGATGAAACCTGAAATCTTCAATTGAATTTCAAAGAGAAAATTATATAAAACGAAATCCGGAAAGTTAATTTCTAAGAGTTTGCAAATTACTTCCCAATGAACAAAACTTAGAAGTATACAATAATGTCTCACCCCCAAAAATGAGGATTACAATTCCTATTTATAAAACAAATCCTAAATAAATTAGGAAACAAAATAAGGAAATAAACTGCTGGAATGCGGCTTCTGTCGACGACATGACCTACGGACTGTAGGTCGACCTACGATCTGTAGGTCACCCTCCGTGGCTCAACACTAACAAAACTTCATATGGAACCTTCAACTCCCAGATCATCATCGACAGATGTGCAGGACGGACTGTGGGTCGATCTACGGTCTGTCGTCTGCTCCGTGGTTCCACATTTGGTCATACTTCCTGGATGTTCCACCTACGATGCATCACCTACGGTCCGTGGACTAGACTATGATCCGTCCTGGCACTCTGTGGACTGATTACTGGAACTCAACTCCCAGACCAGGACCTATGACTGCCCATCCATGGCCCATCGTTGGACCTACGGTCCGTTGGTGGCCACTTCTACACTTTTCAGCTCGCATCTTCATCAACCGTATCCAAGCCTATATCCTGTAAGAATTATACACAAAACATTATTCCAAATACGAAAATAGCCCAAGACACACACAAACTCTAAGTGAAACACATCAAAAATACCGTAAACTCACGGTATATCAACACCCTCAACTTAAACTTGTTGTTTGTCCTCAAGCGACAAACTAAACTCTAAACGACACTTATGTAGAAGCAGACATACAAACTCAAGCAATCACATGGCTTTCTCAATCAATCTCATCACATTAGTACAAATCTTTTCATCTAGACTTAACAAGCTAACTCATGCGGATCCAAACATGACATAGATTGACCAATAGACACCACAACATACACTTTTCACAATCACCAAGGTACCAATTTTCCAACAATGTAACTAGTGCCCTCACTTCAAACAAAATCTTTTTTTCACACAATTAGATATGAATTTCAAATTTAAGGATTTATTCAACACTCACGCTCAGAAGTGACTTCAAGTACAGTTAGTGCTCAATACCATAAGTTTGCCCTTATTTTCACTGCATAGACTCTCCAAACTAGTCACTAGGATCACTATAGGACTTTCTTGGCTTGTAACGTAGGCTCAGAGTCAGGTAGGGTACATTTGGGTACTTTATAGTGAATTTTTTCCCTCCTTGACATTACATTGGATTTTTACCTCTTTTCTCAACCAATTCTTGACATCTTTTAATTTTCTATTGTTTCCCTTGACTCTTCTCAAAACAAATGTGACTTTTGACTTCACAACTCTTATTTTTCACTTTCTTCTTTTTCATTCACTTCATTTTTCTTTGTTTCTTTCAGCACATTTTTCATTCATCTTTTTCCTTCTTTTGAATAGAGTCACATCTTTTTCTATCTTTTCTTTTCTTTTCCTTCCTTCTACAAAAACTATTTTCATACCCTTTTTATTTTGGTTTCCTTTTTCATTGTCACCCTCAACTTATGTATTTTGCATGAGTTGAGGTGCACAATATCCAATGTCGGACCAGGGCCAAGATCAAAGTAACTTTTTTGAATTAGCCACTCTCAACTTAGGATTTTGGCCTATGTCAAGGTGCACATGTCCAAGGAGGGACCGGGGCTAAGACAATTATTTTAGGGAAGGTGAGTTAGGTGTATTAAAAGAAGTGGTCTACATTAGGCTCAAACATTTGGATCAAAGGGAACATTTTTTTATTTTGGTTGAATTATTTAAGGCTTCAGTGGACTCAATTGAACAAGGGCCTTTAATAATTTCCCAATTTCTAGCCTAGATTATCTGAGCAGGACCAACGGAGCAAGTTCTAGATTGGCACACACTGTTTGAACATTCAAACTTTTCTCACACACACTTGGCACACTATTTCATTATCGGATTATTGAATTACCCCGTTCAAGTTTTAGCTTAATTCATGCCATCCTACCGGTTCCTTATCTTGTCATATGTAGATCCAACGCATTCAACTTATTCAACCTATAGATCTAGCACATTTCACAAATTTTGGATGGGTATTAATTTCATGCTTTTTTTATGCCATCATGTTTTTATTCTTCTACTTACTTCTACACATACAATATCCTAAACATGTCGGTTCAACATAAAAGTAAACAGTCCCTTGGGGGAAAGAACACATGCAAGAAAACCCCAAAGGAGGATTATGAGTTGGGTTACTCAGACTTCACCCTCTCACTCAAAATCCATTTACCCCACCTCCAATAAAATAAGGTGCAATTTCCCTCAATGCACAAAAATAAAGAGTAAAGCTTAGGGTGAAGCAAACCTGTGGTGCAAATGTGCCGAAGACCTCTCAAGAAGTGGGTGGGTCCGATTTCTCAGAGCTCGTTGGTTCAACACTAGGGACGCCATCAGTAGTTCCCTCACCAACTATGGGAGCACCATCAGTAGTGCTCGGAATGCCAGATGGGCCAACATACACCTCACAGTCCCGTTGTTGTCTCCTCTCCTCATTAAGTATAGATTCCATCTGGGCCACCTCTAACTGTTGTCTCTCCTTCTTCTTCAATCTTCGAGCCTCATCAGCATCGGAAGTGTGGTCAGAGAAGTGGTTTTTCCCAGTAGCACGGGAAGAGTCTAGTGGTGGCATAACATCGCTAAATAGAGCAGTCATCACCACATCATCCTCCTCCACGGTAGAGGCAGCCGCTGGTGCAGTATCAGTAGGGGCTAGGAGGGCAGCAACATCTGCACAGAGGCTCGCCAACTCCATCTGGAAGGTGGTCACATCTATGGTTGGAGCAGGCCTATCTAGTACTCTCAACTCGAAAGCATCCAGGCACTTATGAACGGCCTGAATCTTTCAATTTATCATCTGCTCCATCTTCGCCTCGGACTCCTCAATAGAACGTTGCATCCACGGCCTCATATGCTACAGTAAGGTGGCCATATGTGTCTCCATCTTCTAGACTCGGGATAGAGGAACGGCAATGGACCCAAAAGAGAGAGTGGCTCGGGAAGAGCTCGGGGCCTGAATAGTGGCCGAAGAAAGTGGAGCCTGGATATCTGTTGTAGGGGCTGGAATGGTAGTGTCATCAGCCTACATCTGCTCCACATCCGCAGCAAGATCAACATCCAAATGTGGTACATCAACCTGTAGCTGCCTCCGTGGTGCAGCAAGGTTGGCAGCATCCCAAATGAGGTCGATGTCCAGAGTCTTGGTCACCTCAAGCAACCGGTCACAATGCCAAACAGGCACTGAAGCCTCCCTGCAGAGATGGAATATCAGACACGGGAAAGGCAGGGTGGTGGTGGTCTTAAAGGCCCTTTTATGGATCTCCGCGATCAGGATGTGGGCATAATTAATCTCCAAACTCGCCATAATGGCTGCCATCATCATGGCCCGGTCCTATGTAACAACATTATCCGCCTGAGTAGGGGAATATCGATTCCGCACCAATAGCCAGAAAAACTTCACAACGAAGCTTAGAGTCACATTCCTAATAGCCAAAGTAGGATTTTGTACCCACTTAGTGCACTCCCCATCCTCAACAATATGATGTTCCATCCAACGAAGCAACGTCTCACTCTGATCAGCATCTCTCTGAAAATACCCACTCTGGACAATGCCCATCATGTAGTCATACTCTGTTGTATTAATAGGCAAAGTGTGGGATGGGCCATATATGAACCGGCAAATAATGGCCTCTGAGATGTCGACCTGGAAACCCCACACCAATGTGGACTAAAGTGGAGGTTGAGCTACGGGCTTGGCCCATTTAGAGATGGAGTTCTGAACGGTAGTAGTATAAGATGCATAGAACTCTCTGGTCATCTCCTCGATATAGTTCTTGGGTCCTCGTGCCATCCCTTCACATATGTGCCTCCTTAAGAGATCCTCAATAACTGGTGCTTTGTAGAGGCTGCCTGTAAGGACCCTGCGCTCCTTAGTAAGGGTCCTAGCCATTCTCCGGTGTTCGTTCAACATGGTGTCATTCTTACACAACTGATACTGGTAGGTATCGGGTTGTCGCCTGAGCTATCGGCATCAGATGAAAAAGCAGGACTACCGCTAGAACAAGAGCCGAACTATGACTTGGAGCTAGAATACGTGGGGGCCTACTCAGACTGGGGGGCCGGTGACCTTGACCTCATCACTTGTGGGATCAATCTGTTGGGATCTCCTAGTAGTGTGAGGGGCAGTGGGGGAGACCCTGGTGGTAGGTGGAATGTACTTTGTATCGTTGTTCGCATCAATTACTCATTGTCACGGGGTGACAGATTTGGACTTGCCCTTCTTGGCGTATACCGGTGCTTGTTTGGGGGCCATGGTACTTGTGGAAGACTACTTAGTACCAAAAACAAGGCAATAAGACTCACAGAATAATTTTAGAACAAGATTCGGACCCAGACAAAATCTCAAAAAAAAATCAGACAATAGCTGAACTTGTGACCCACAGTGGGTACCTACAGTACGTCCATGGAATAACGGTCCGTAGGTCCCCTCTGTAGGTCAGGAGGTCACATTTTTGGGTTCCATATGGGGAACCATGGATGTACAGAACAGCCTATTGATCAAATGACGGACCGTAGTTGATGAGTCCACGATTTGGACTCATTTACGGCTTTATTTTAATAGATTTAGTGTCCTCAAATGCATATTTTGTGCCAATAACCGATGTAAATCCTTGAATTTCAGGTATTTGGATTGAGGAACAAAGCATGGACACTATTGAGCAAAAAGGAACAAGAAAGTTGAAAGAACGAAGAAAAGAAGGCTTGAGGATCGCCTAACCCATTGGGTGAGTCGCCGAACGACCATGATCTCGCCTAATGTTCTAGTGTGCCAAGCCTTGAAAGAGAAAATCAAGTTAGCGATAGAAAGGAGCAGTCGGTGAGTCGCCGAATGGTTCCGCGATGCACTGCCATATCGCCCAAAGTACAAAATCTGAAGATGCTGAAGGTCAAAGTAAAAAGGTGATGGAATTGACCAAAGGGCGGATCGCCGAGTGGATCGGCGATCTTGACTTATTGCGTCGAATGGTCCTTCGCAACACATTTTTGGGCGACTATAAGTATATTTTTAAATTCTTAGTTTAGTATGTAGTTTAGTTTCTATCAGTGTTATTATTCAGTTTTCAAGTCTAGAGCTTAGAATTGAGTTTTTGGAGACATTTTTCCTTAGCTTTGAATATTTGAAGATTTCCATTTCTAAGAAATTGGAAGTGGATGTTGAAGATTCTTCATCTTAGACCTTTGTAAAGACTATATCAATCTTACCCAGTTGATGGAAACACAACTTGGTAACGATTTTTACTTTTTTACTATGTCTAGCTAAAACCCCAATTCTTGGGGTGTGATTATGTGATTATGGGTTGATTTAGCTGCTGGTATTGTTAATTGATAGTGTAAATGTTATTTAAAAGTGATTTTGTTCAGTAATTTGGGTTGAATTTAATGGGTTGTAGTTGCAAATACAATCTTAACTTCGTGTTTTTGGTTTGCTCGAGAAAGAGGTTTTAAAACCAAAATTATTGAATCGATGGGTATTGGATTGTCATGGGTTCAACTCGAGAGAGTGAATCCCAAACCCTTTTCCACATATTCAGCTCGAGAGAGTGAATGGACAAAGCGAAGGTTGTGCTTAATTGCTGCTTATTGGTGTTTGAGAGAAACCAATTTGATTCGGGGTAGATTGTTGGAGAGAAAGTTTATCCCCACTAAAGTCTAGCTTATTCACTAATTTACAGCTATTTACTATTAATTGCAATTACCAGGCTGTTTACTTTAGCCCATAATCAAATCACATCCCAAGAATCCAGTCTCCATATTCATATTTTCGTATTATTTACTGTTTTAGTTGACAATTGAAAACAAACCCCCTTGATATTTGACACTTGTGTCACCCCAAACTTGATTTATGTTTTTCTTCATAAATGTTTTTAGCTATGATTGACTTGAGCATATTCTTACTTGCCTATTGATTCTCGATTACAAACCACTCCCTTGGGACTCGACCCCAACTCACATAGTTGGGTTATATTACTATTGAACAATCGTTGACACTTAGTATTGGATGAAGTGTCCTGATACGTGAAATCAGTAGTCCACATCGTGGTTCCAAACTTACACCAATTTTGTGTGCTACTGATCTACGGTCCCCAATCTATGGTCCGTAGGTGGACCTACGGTCCATGGGTGGGACTCGTGGATTAGTTATGTGCTAGGCATCATACTTGAACTCACAGTCATTGCAATATTTCAACAAACACTCAATCAAACTAAGCCTACACATGCATTTCAACATATATTTTGGTAGTTCATCATCCTTAGGGTTGTGATCATTCAATTTCATTCACATTCACACAAAACCATTGAACAACCCTAAGTCAAAAACTCCCAATTAGGCCTATTATTATTTTTAGTTGGTATTAATTCACTACACACTCACATACCGTCATTCCAAGGGTGTTTCTAAACTAACATCAACATTTGAACAAGTAATTGAACAATCCAAGGTCAAGTTCATTGTTGTGACTTCAATTGAAACAATGAAATGTTAAAAGTTTGAGAGAAATCAACATACCTTACAAGTAATCAACAATGGCGAGTGTGTGATCAAATGCAAAAGTTTCTAGAACAACAATGATACCGAACCCGAACCTCGAGAACTTTGATGGAAAGGAAATAGAGACGAAATTTGGGAGAAAAGGCTGATATGGGATCTGGGGAATTGATTTGTATCAATTATGGAGTGATTTGGTGGGTTATTAAAGGATGAATATGGGTATATGGAGGGTTAAAAATGGTTGGGAGGGAAATATGAAAGTGGGGAATGTTTTAAAACTGAGGGGTTATATTAACTTAGGGTCCGGTCGGACAGAAACCCTAGTATGGACCCATGAGACCCTGTCGACGGTCTGTGGGTCGACCTATAGTACGTCGATTCGGTCTGTAGGTCACTCTAACACTTATTAAAATTAGAGAACTTACTTGGGATCTACGGACGCCATCCACAGTCCGTGGATTGACCAACGGACCATCGATGGGATCCGTAGACCACTGCACATCATGTTTCTGCAGATTTTGCCTTTTCGTCCCTGCACAGGTAGCAACCATTAGGACTTTCTTTTTACATTTTCTGGACACTTTTTAGACACAGACCCTATTCTATATCTAGACAACACTACAACATAATAATAAACACCTATCTAAAGACCTGCAAAAATCAAAATGAAAGAAGAAAACTCCTAAATCGAAAAGAAAATCCTATAGTTGCCTAGATTGTACATCTTGGGTTGCCTCCCAAGCAGCGCTTGATTTAACGTCGATGCACGACGTAGACACCTTGATTACTCAGACTTCATCAAGATAATAGGACTCAATCACTTCTTGCACACTCTCAGATTTCCCCAAGTAGACTTTCATCCTTTGTCCGTTCTCGACCGCTCCATGTGGAAATACTTGAGTGACTCTGAATGGACCGGTCCACTTGGACTTGAGCTTGCCAAGAAACAAGCGCAACCTTGAGTTGAATAAGAGCACCAGATCACCCACAACAAATTCACGCTTTTCAATCTTTTGATCATGGTACTTCTTCATCTTCTCCTTGTACAAGGCTGAACTTTCATATGCTTTTAGGAGAAACTGATCAAGCTCATTCATGTCATTCAGTTTTTGACTCGATACGGCGCCCCAATCCAAATTCAACTTCTTTAGCGCCCACATTGCTTTATGCTCTAGCTCTACATGTAAATGACATGACTTCCCATATCCAAGTTAGTAAGGGGACATACCTATGGGAGTCTTGAATGTGGTGCGATAGGCCCATAGAGCATCATCAAGCCTTCTTAACCAATCATTTTGGTTAGCGTACAGAGTCTTTGCAAGGATTTGTTTTATCTCTCTATTTGACACCTCAACTTGCCCACTAGACTACGGGTGAAAAGGAATAGCTACATTGTGGCGAACTCCATATTTCTCAAGCAACTCTTTTGAATAACTTGTTACAAAAGTGAGAACCTCCATCGCTGATAATTGCCCTAGGTGTACCAAATCTGGAGAAGATACTATTTTCAGGAATGCGGTGACACTTTTTCCCTCATTGTTAGAAAGCGCAATTGCCTCCACCCATCTCGATACATAGTCAACTGCAACAAGAATATACTTCATCCCATGCGAACTTACAAATGGACCCATGAAGTCAAGGTCCCAGACATCGAATAACTCAATCACCAATATCAGATTCATAAGTAGCTCTTACTTCTTTGAAATTCCTCCTTCTCTTTGGCAACGGTCACAAGACTTGGCAAAATCATGAGCATCTTGGTGGATGGTAGGCCAATAATACCCACACTGCATAATTTTGTGAGCATTTTGGATACCACTATGGTGCCCACCAACAGGCGATGAATGGCACGCCTCTAGTATACTCATCATCTCAACCTCGGTCACACAGTGACGAATAATCCCATCAGAACAAATATGGAACAAATAAGGCTCATCCCAAAAAAAAAAATCACATCAGACATGAATTTTTTTCTTTGGTGGAATGACAAATCCGCCAGACCAAATCACTTGCCAAGTAATTAGAAAAATCTGCGAACCAAGGGATAAGATTATAAGAAACGGTCAGTAATTTTTTATCAGGGAATGCATCATTAATCTCAATTCCATCCTCAAATTTGATCATAGCTTCCTTATCTAATCTGGACAAATGATCAGCAACTTGATTTTCCGCCCCTTTCTATCTTTCACCTCAAACTCAAAATCTTGCAACAAAAGCACCCATCTAATTAACCTCAGTTTTGCATCATTTTTAGCCATCAGACACCTCAATGGAGAATGGTCAGTATGCACTACGACCTTAGAACCAAGCAAGTAGGCCTAGATTTTTCAAATGCGAAAACTACAACAAGGATTTCTTGTTCAGTCACCATATAGTTCTTTTGAGCCACATTCATAGCTTTGCTGGCATAGTAAATTGGATGAAGAATCTTCTCTCGCCTCTGTACTAATACTACCCCAAGTGCCACCCCGCTTGCATCACACATAACTTCAAACGATTGTCCCCAATCTGATGAAATAATGATAGGTGCGGAAGTTAACTTAGCTTTCAACTCTCCAAATGCTCTCAGACAAGCATCATAAAATCAAACTTACACTCTTTTTTGAGAAGTTTGCACAATGGGTGTGCAATTTTTGAGAAATCTTTTATGAACCTCCGATAGAAACCTGCATGCCCAAGAAAACTCCGAACACCTTTTACAGAGATGGGTGGTGGAAGATTTTTGGTTACCTCAACTTTGGCTCTATCAACCTTAATACTTTTCTACAAAATTTGATGACCCAGAACTATACCCTCTTTCACCATGAAGTGGTACTTTTCCCAATTGAGCACAAGATTGCACTCATCACATCGTTTCAATACCTCGGCCAGATGCATCAAACGAGTCACCTACCACAGAAAGATCATCCATAAATACCTCAATAGTGTCCTCCACCATATCTAAAAATATCGATATCATACAATGATAGAAGGTCGTTGGAGCATTACATAACCCAAATGGCATCCTTTTGAAGGCGAAAGTCCCATAAGGACAAGTGAAGGTGGTCTTCTCTTGGTCTTCCGGAGCTATGGAGATTTAATTGTAGCCCGAATACCCATCTAGAAAACAATACCAACCCTTAACAGCGAGACGATCCAACATCTTATTTATGAACGGCATAGGGAAGTGGTCTTTCTCTGTCCATGCATTTAGCTTTTGGTAGTCCATACACACTCTCCAACCAGTCACCAGCCTCATTTGAACAAGCTCATTTTTAGCATTTGGAACCACGATGATTCCCCCTTTCTTAGGAACACACTGAACAGGACAAACCCAACTACTATCAGCAATGGGATATATGACTCCAGCATCCAACCACTTAGTAATCTCCTTTTTCACAACCTATTGCATAGGGGGATTCAGTCTTCTTTGGTGCTCAAGTATGGCTTACTGTCTGGCATGAGTTGGATTTTGTGAGAACAAATGCCCGGTGAAATACCAATAATGTCTGCAATGGTCCATCCAATAGCCCTCTTGAACCTTTTCAAAACAGAAACCAAGGGCTCAACTTGCTCCTCGCTAAGATCGGCAGCAATGATTACCGATAAAGTACTATCTCTCCCCAAGAATACATACCTCAAGTGTGATGGTAGAGCCTTGAGTTCCAGTGTTAAAGGCTCATCCACAGACGGTTTTGCAGGTGGGGATTCACGATTCTTCATATCTAACTCCAATCTTTTTGGTTTGGAATGAAATTTGAACTTATCAAGTGCGGCAACCAATTCATCATAGTCATCAATACCATTACCATCAAAATTCATCATTACCACTACCAGTGCATCAACACCCAACATCTCTTCAATAGACACTTTAGAACCTCTTTCCATAATATGATTCACCACTGATACCGACTTAAGATCACTTTCCTGCTTCATAGACCTACAGATGTTAAAAGTTGCATCCTCATTATTCAGTCAGAATTTCATCTGCCCTCTCTCAATATCGACCAAAGCATGCCCAGTAGCAAGGAATGGTCTCCCTAAGATGATGGGAACCTCAAAATCAACCTCACAATCAAGGATCACAAAATCCGCCAAAAAAATGAACGACTCCACTTTCACAAGGACATCTTGGAGAACACCAATAGGCTTCTTCACAGTTCTATCGGCCATGAGTAGACACATCGCAGTCGGTTTTGGAGCCCCTAATCACAATTTTTTGTAGATAGATAATGACATCAAATTAATGCTGGCACCCAAGTTGCACAAAGCTTTCGCAAAGTGTAACATCCCAATGGTACAAGGAATAGTGAAAGCTCCAGGATCTTCTTTCTTTTACACAAGTGACCTAGTAGCAATAGCACTGCAATGTTGCAACCTCTCATCATTATCAAAACTAACAGCCCTTTTTTTGGTCACCAAGTCTTTCATGAATTTAGCATACCCAGGCATTTGTTCTAAAGCTTCTATCACCGGAACATTGATGGATAGTTGCTTCAACATAGTGATGAACCAGTGGTATTTTCCTTCTTCAGTCTTTTTTACCAACCTTTGTGGGAATGAAGGTGAAGGTCTCGGCATGGGAACAACTTTTTGGGTCACCTCAGCTTCCTTTTCAGTATCACTTTTGGGCACTTTAGTACCCTCATTCTCAACCTCATCCTTCTATATCACTTGTTCAACCTCAGATGGCATGGGTGGGTCAATGGTTTGTTTTCCTCCGCCAGTGGTGACTGTCATACAATGCCCATCATTTTTCGGATTCTGGATGGTGTTGCTAGGAACTGTGTCAGGCTGACATGGATTCACAGTGGTGGACAACTGATTAAACTGCTTCTCAAGTTGCTTGATCGACACTTCATGGGAATCAACCTTTTGACCAATTCTATACAAGTCATTTCGCATCTCTTTCATATTTTCATCAGTTGCATCAAACCTCTTCATCATCTTTTGCATCATATCTTCAATTCATGACATACTATTACCACCCTCTCTATTAGCAGGAGGAATATAGGGCCCAACTTTATCATTCATGTTACCATAGTTGTTTCGATTCTAATTATTGTTGCGATTGTAGTTCCCATACCGGACATAGTTACCATCACGCTTGTAGTTACCTTCACGGTTGTAGTTACCCTCATGGTTGTAGCTTCCATAGTTCCGACCTTGGTTTCCTTGACCTTGGCTCCAATTATCTGTGTTGGAACCTTGGGCGTTAGTTCGGGAACCCCCCGTCTGATCATTCACCAAATTTGCATCCTCCACATAGTAACATTCTTCAACAGGTGGTGGTGAAGATCGAGTCAAATAATTCACAACATTTACTTTTTCTGCACTACCACTCACATGTTGTTAGTACCAAACCCAATTTTGTTCTCATCTGAGCCAACTCCTACCGAATGTCATCATTAGCTTGGTTGGGCACAGTTTGGACAACGAACGTGCTCCTTCCAGTATTAGCTTTTCTAGTATTCCAGGATTTGTTGTTTTGGGAAATCCTCTAAAGCTTTTCAACGATATCCTCAAAAGTCCACTCACAATATGATCCTCCGGCAATAGTATCTAGCACAGCTCTTCCATTGTCATCCTGCCCTCTATAGAAATACTCCTTCAAAGACTCATCATCAATGTGGTGGTTTGGAACACTTCTAATGAACCCAGTGAACCTATCCCAAGAACTGCTTATCGACATTCCTGGTAATGTCGTGAAGTTGTTCAGTTTATCTTTATAATCTAACTTCTTGGGAATCAGAAAGTTTCTATCTGTGAACACCTTGTGCATTTGGTCCCATGAATAGATCGAATTGTATGGTAAATCAAAAAACCACACAGCAACATGACCGGTCAACGACAATGGAAATACTCTCAGTCTGATGGCATCCATATCTAACTCCGGTTGCCTTACACAACTCTTGTTGACACTTGACAATTTGGTCATGTGAGCATATGGATATTCCGAAGCCAACCCAGCAAACAACCCTCTCGTTGTAAGCATCTGTATCAAATTGTTGGTTACCACAAATGTATGACCTAGAGGTAGAGGAGGAAGAACAATAGGACCATCTTAGGTAGTCTCATCATAATCAACCATGTAATGCTCACGAAACCTCGGTGCTGGCGAATTTTGAACACTTTCTGTATTACCAATTAAATTACCACCATGAACCTGAGCGGGCACATTAACAACACTTGGAGGCTGCAAGTCTAATCCATCTTCTAAACCCTCTCTCATTGGATTGTTGTGTACCCCTTGATTATGTATTTTTCTCAAAGTTTTACTCAACTCTGGATCATAAGGGATCAAAGGTTTGCCTCGTCTATGTGTACTTAGCATACAATAGAGTAGAAACCTGTAGAAGACAAAAACAAAAAAAAACATAAAATCAAGATATACTTGACTCAAGTTCAATAATGTAGTTAAACTTAATCTAAAAACCAAATTCCCCGGCAGCGGCGCCAAAATTTGATACGCTCAAATTGCATCTCCCTAAAGAAGTATAAGTGATCGTTGTCAAGTAAAGAACCCAACTTATAGGTTGGGGTCGATCCCATGAGGAATATGGTTTACACTTAACTTTAACTCACAATTATATCTATTTAGTCAACTGATTTCCAAAGAAAGTAAGCAGGGGGGAGTTTGTAAGTAAGTAACAATTTAGAATGCATAAGTAACAAGTAAACAAAATTCAAACTTTGAGTTATCAATCTGAGAAAGAAACTAGGGTATATATATCATAACGCAGTAATTCTAATAATAGTAATCCTTTTCTAGTATTTTACATGCAAAGTTGGTAAGTTAGGTATCCCTAAGTGATTGGTCCTCTAAGTAGAGAATTTCACCACGCACCTTGGTCCGGCTACGGGTGTATGCTTTACTAACCCTTACCTTTTACCTCAGATTAGTCATCATTTCAGTGTATGGCTTAGTTTTCAGCCTCACTCCAATTGACATTAGACTATTAGATAGCATCCACTAAATCTTTATTGTTAATTCTTTTCTCATTCACTACATTCTTGGTCCGGCAAGTAGAAACGAGGTAAGTTCTAACGTTGTGCACCATTAAAAAGACTTCTAAACGAAAGAATTAACAATACATGTATAAACACTATTCAAGAATTACTTAATTATTATTTATACTTTTTTAACTGATCATGGTTCCCACACCCTAGTTGTGGATTTAGCTACTCATGCTTGAGAGTTCACAATTCATAATTAGATAAGAAGAATTCATGAACTTACAAGTAGAATTGATGAAACCTAAAATCTTCAATTGAATTTCAAAGTGAAAATTATATAAATAAATTTGGAAAGTTAATTGCTAAGAGTTTGTAAATTACTTCCCAAAGAACAAAACTTAGAAGTATACAATAATGTCTCACCCCCAAAAATGAGAATTACAACTCATATTTATAGAAAACAAATCCTAAATAAAATAGAGAACAAAATAAGGAAATAAACTGCTGGAACGCGGCTTCTATCGACGGCACGACCTACAGACCGGAGTCAACCTACATCTGTAGGTCGACCTCCGTGGCTCGACACTTAGAAAACTTCATCAGGTACTGGAACCTTCAACTCCCAGAACATCATCGACGGATGTGCAAGACAGACCGTGGGTCGACCTACGGTCCATCGTCTGCTCCATGGTTCCACACTTGGTCAGACTTCCCTGATGTTCCACCTATGATGCATCACATACAGTCTGTGGACTAGACTACGGTCCATCCTGGCACTCCATTAACTGAGTACTGGAACTCAACTCCCAGATCAGGACCTACGACTGCCCATCCACAACCCGTCGTTGGACCTACGATCCATGGGTGGCTCCGTTGGTGGCCACTTCTGCACTTTTCAGCTCGCATCTTCATCAACCGCATCCAAGCCTATTTCTTGCAAGAATTATACACAATACATTATTCCTAATAACAAAATAGCCAAATACACACACAAACTTTAAGTGAAACGCATCAAAAATATCGTAAACTCACGGTATATCAGCTCGCCAATCCAATCGTCGCCTAGCCAAAGCCCCTCCCCTATCGCCTAGTGGTCTGCTTCTTAGGAGTGAGCTATTGTAAATTTAGTCAAGCCAAGGGCTCACTTGGCGAGTCGCCAAGTGCCCTTCGGCGAGCTCCAGTGTAAGGGTCTATAGATTTTAAGTTGGGGTGTTAAAGGTCTTTTCATATTTACTTCAATCCTAAACTACGTCATTTTACCCTTAATATAAAGGCCTATATAAGCATTCTACTCTCAAATTTCCCCAAACCTAAGTCATTCTTCTAAGAACCCAAAAGAATTACAAAACTTTTCTCAAATATTCTCTCTCTAGAAACTTGAAGAAAAAGGAGAAGATTCAACCTATGGTTTCAAGCTAAGGTGTCAATTTCTCCATTGTAGGAAAGAATTTGGAGTCAAGGTATGGTAGTTTTCATCCATGGATTCCTTTCATCCATGGAGTTCTCTCAAAATCTCCAATTTCAAAAAAGAAGAAATTCCCAATTTTTAGGGTTTTCTTCAATTACTATGGGTTCTTTTCAAACTTGATTTAAATGATTGAATTGAGTTATATTAAGCACGAATTGATGGTTTCCTATGGTTTTTATGATGTTTCCCTATGAACCCATGAAATTCTCATATTTCTCAATTGTGATGATATGATGTGGGTCTTTGTTGATGAAAGAGGAATTTGATGAATTTATGCATGAAGCGATAGTATCACATGATTATAATGAAATCCATGTCTAATGCTTGAATTCTAGATGTGATGATTGAAAGTAGGCTTTGAACCTTGAAAGGGCAAAGTATGAGATTATGCATGTTTTTATGAAAATGCTTTAAGGATGCTTTGAGAGTAAAGTATCAATGATTATGATGATGATGTGTTGTGAAAGGATATTCTCACTAAAACATAAATTAGCATGATGTGAAAGGTATTCTCACATTATAAGGATTCTTAGGTTGAAAGGCTTTCTCACCTAATTGAATCAAAGAATAAAAGTGATCATGGACGGTGAAAGGTTTTCTCACGCATGATCTAAGGAGCTATATTAATGAAACTATCTTGAATTGGTTGTACAAGTTCACCTTTTCATGAGTAAGGAATTCAAGTAAGAAATGACTATTTCGTGGGAATTTATGCTTAGCACCGAGTGTCAATTGAATATGAGATGGAAGCTCTCGCGTTAGTAGAGTTCGGGTTTCCAAAGTAATCTCATGAGATGAAAGCCCTCACGTTAGTAGAGTTCAGGTTTCTAGTAGAAATATCCTTATCCCATAACTATGTGCCCACATAGGTTGATTATCTAGTGGATCCACTTAAGCTAAATGTTCTAGGTTCTACCTTAGGCAAGTAGAAACGCCCTTTTCGGTGTGGGAGACAACGGGGGATCATGTTATAGCTCACATGGTCTCTTGTCGGTTAAGGCTATTTCCCACAAAAAGATTAATAATGTACTAAGGCAATGCTTTAAGAAGTATCTCGTAAGTGTTCAAAGGTTTTAAAGATGATGTTATGACTTATGTTTTCCAACTCTCTCTCTTATGATGTTTTAGCTTGTTAAATTGCATGTCATGAAATGAAATGTCCCTTTTAGCATGTTTTAAATGTTCATGCATGGCTATCATACTTGGTACATTGTTTTCTACTAACGCATACTCTTGCTTACATTTTCCCCAAATGTAGGGTCTGATATTCAAGGTGTTCAGTTTCATGGCTAGTAGGTGATTTGATTGAATCCCGAACTTTGGTGAGTCCTCATGCTTTGAGGACGGAGTTTTATTATTTAGTTTCTTTCATGTATTTCTCTTTTGTACATGAGGTATGGGCTAGGCCCAATTTCATTCTATTGTATTAGATGGATTTAATGAGACAAGTGTATTAGACTTCCGCTTTGTTTTTATAAAAATGTTTGAACTTGGACTATTTTAACTCTTATTGTTCTATTTCTTATGTTATGAGTACTAAGTGGCTTGTATGGAGTCCTTCGGGGTTCTATACGCCATGTTACATCTAGGGAGTACCCTTGGGTCGTGACAAGTGCATGACGGGCCGTTAAGGTCTTCTTGATGCCAATTCGGTAGTTTTTAGTCAGAGACTTTTGGGTCTTTTCCCCAATTGTTTTAACTTAATACTATGCCATTTTTCCTTCTACCCAAATCCCTATATAATGAATTTAAACACCAAAATCACCCAAACTCAATTCATTCTCTTGAATTCTCAAAAGAAGACCAAGCTCCTCCTATCAAATATTTCTCTCTCTAGAAGTTGAAGAAGAAAGCTAGGGTTTGAAGATAAAGCCTCATAATCCTCCATTGATTCCAAGCTTTTAGAATCAAGGTATGATAGTTTTCATCCATGGAGTCCTTTCCTCCATGGAGTTCCCAAATTCTACAATTTTGTAAAGTTAGATTCCCAATCAAGTTAGGGTTTTCTTCAATTATCATGGGTTTTTTCCGATGTTGGTTCAATTGATTGTTTTATGTCTTTTTATGCATGAATTAAAGTAATTTCATGTTTTTAAGATGAATCCCCATGAACCCATGTTTTATAATCCATGATGATATAATGTGGGTCTTGAACTATGAAAGATGAATTTATGAAAATATGCATGCCTTTCTCTTTATGAAATTGATGTAAATGAATTTGAAGATGCTTTTATTTTGAAAATATGATGAAGCTTATGAATTATTGAAAAAAATGCTTGCTCAAGAAAGTATTTTTATGACTCAAGTTAGCTTATAGATGGGAGTGTCTATATGTTCTATGATTAGTATGGTATCTGGATATGTCATCAATGATTACAAAGCATGATTTCAAAACTATTTTCATTAGTATTAGAGGCATTTATAGCATGAAGTGAATAACTATGGGCCTTAAAAGCTATTATGAAAAGATCATGGACGGTGAAAGGTTTTCTCACGCATGGTCTAAGGAGTTATCTTAATATGACTTTAGCTTGGATTGGTTACTTAATTGTGACTTTCCATGGATCATGAGACAAGTCAAGATTAATAACTACTTCGTGGGATTTATGCTTAGCACCGAGAGGATTTTGAGATGGAAGCTCTCACGAGTTGAGCTCGGGTTTCTACTAGCAATCTCCTTATCTCTTACTTATGTGCCCCCATAGGATGATTTTCTAGACAGACATTAGCTAGTGGATCCATTTTAGCTCAGATTCATTGTTCTACCTTGGCAACTAGGACAACCCTTTTCGATGTGGGAGACACCGGGGTTCCATGTTATAACTCAGATGCTCTCTATGTCGGTTAAGTCTAATTCCCACAACAATAATGAACTAAGGTTAGTTCAAGAAGTATCTCACATGTATTCAAAGGCAGTTTTACTTGCAGTGATCATGATTTCATTTTATGTTTTCTAACCCTCCTATCTTATGTTTGACATTTGTCTTTGCATATCACGAAAATGTTTTTTTAGCATGATTTCATGATTTTATGCATTTCTATCATACTTGGTACATGTTTGTACTAACGCATACTTTTGCCTACATTTCCCTAAATGTAGGGAGTGACCTTACAGATTTGCATTTTCGTTGCTAAGGATCTTGTATAGAAGATTGAAGATTGGTGTGTATCATATTCCGAGGACCAAGTTGTTACTTCATTATGTCTTTACTTTCAGTTTTGGAACTTGATGTACGGGTTACGTCCCAATCATTTGTTATGTAATAGATAGCTTTGAGACGATGTTTAGACTTCAGCTTTTCTCTATAAAACTTTTATATGTTAAAAATGTCTTCTAAACCTTTTAAAACTCTATGATCTTGTATAATGCATGCTAGGTGGCTTATATGGGGTCTCTCGGGGTCTTTTATGCTATGTCACATCTCGGGTATACTTTGGGTCATGACAAACTTGGTATTTAGAGCACAAGGTTTAGAAAGGTCCTAGGATGTCTCATAAGCCACATCGAGTAGAGTTATGTTCATGAGTTTGAAGTGTGCCACATTTATGAATGAGAAGTTATAAGATGTTTAGGAAGTTCCATGTCTTTCATTACTCTAAAGTCGTGTGATAGAGTGTAACTCTAAGGGTCTTTCTCTCCTAACCCCTATTTATGCTTTTAAGAATATGCCTCCATGAAAGAATCCCGTGAGAAGGAATAGGAATATTCATGAAAATGTGAGACAAGAGGTTCCCCAAGTACCGGTCAACCCTTTGGCCGAGCAAGTGACTAATGATGAGTTTCAAGCCACATTTCATGTGTTGGCCCAAGCTATGATGGCTCAAGCAAATAGAGAGGTTGTGGCTCCCGTGAACCCAAGGGTGGGTACATCAGAAACACGGGTGAGGGACTTTATTAGAATGAATCCTCTGGAATATCATGGGTCTAAAGTTGAGGAAGATTCTCAAGAGTTCATTAATGAAGTGTATAAGGCATTGATGATCATGGGAGTGACGCTAGTGGAAAAGCCAGAATTGGCCGTTTATCAACTTAAGGGTGTTGCTAAAGTTTGGTTCAAACAATGGAAAGAAGACAGGGCGGTAGATGAAAGTCTTCTTAATTGGGAGAAATTTAAGGTTGCTTTTCTTGATAGGTTCTTTCCCCTTGAGATGAGAGAGGCAAATGTACTTGAGTTCATTAACCTTCGCCAAGGAGATATGAGTGTGAAGGAGTATGCTTTGAAATTCACATAACTATCAAAATATGTCCAACGATTGTTGCCAATCCAAGGGCAAGGATGAGTAAGTTTGTGTCCAGTGCATCCGACTTAGTGGTCAAGGAATGCCTAACCTCCATGCTTGTTAAGGAGATGAATGTCTCCTTTTTTATGGTTCATGCACAACAAATAGAAGAAGAAAAGCTTAAGGGGAAAACTAGGGATTCAAAGAGGCCAAGAAGGGATGATGGTGATTCTTCACCTTCAAGGTCTGATGGAGGTAATTGTTCTCAAGGTAAGGGTTCTAGGGAGAAAATATGGCCTGAATGTCGAGAGTGTGGGAGAAGACACAAAGGTGAGTGTCTAGCTGGTTCAAAAACGTGTTTTGGGTGTGGAAAAAGTGCTCACAAGATAAGAGATTGCCAAATTCTTACTTCTAAGGGAAGGGATGGTAGGAAATATCAAACTCGACAAGATCATGAGGGTTCCCCAGATGCAGTAATTGGTAAGTTAAGGTCTTTTAGCTTGTGGTTATACATTGCTAGAAATTGAGTGTTTCGTTGGATATGGTAAGTCTCCATGTATGGTGATTTTGTTTGAAGTAGTCCTTGAATTCCTTGTGGAAACTTCTTAAGAGTTTACTTGTATTAATGGTTTAGTGGTTTTTAAGACTTTGGTGCTATGTTTAGGATTGAGGGAGATGGATTTGAAAAGACTAGTGGGGTTTTCTCCCAAGGGGAAGATAGTGTGCTTCATGGTTGGTGCGTGAGTAGAACTATGTTTGTTTTGGAAGAGTTCCTTATTATGGTTTGGTGGGTGAAACTTTAGAGGCGATGTGACTTCTTAGTATCCATATATATCTATTTCCTTTACCTTCGAGTCTAGCTTGAGGTTTTAGCCCCTCATGGTTCACTCTTTAGGACTCGTGTGTTTTAGTCATTCTCATGTTTCCTCATGCATGCATGTTCATGAAAAACTTGATTTTGAGGAGAAAATGATCTAGCTTGATTGATTTCTTCATGCTTATGTGCATTTGAGTATGAGTTTCATATAGACCTTATGAAAAGATGTTTTGAATATGCTTTAGCTTAAAAGTGAAATTTCCTCCTCGGATATATGCATTTATGTGATTGCATTCATGTTGGGCTGCTAGGTCTAGTTCCTATCTTCCTTATGATGCTTTGAATATGTTTAGTCTTAGAGTTGAGGTTCATCCTCGGTTATGTGCATTTTGATAAAATTGCATTAATGATTGGGTTGTTAGTTTCTCTCCTACTCTTTTCGTGCAAGTTTGAGTTCCATTCGAGGATGAATGTTCCCAAAGGAGAGATATTGTAACACCTCAGATTCGAGAAAGGCTAGAAATGGGTCAAGTGGGAAATTAACAAGCCTAAAAATTGGACCATGGAACCCTCCACCGAGCCCCAAACGGGTCGTGAAGGGGACCACGGTCCATTAAGGGGCTCATGGTAGGTTTCCTGAACCTGCCCCATGCAGGCTTCACTTTGATGGATGCCTAGATGACCCATGGTGAGATTGACGGGCCGTCAAAGTGGTCATCAAGTGGGCCAATCAGAAGGGCTCTCCCCTAGCCACTGGTCAAAGGCCACGGGCGTCTAAATGGCCCGTGATGCCCCACACAGACCGTGAAGTCATCCATGAAGGGTTTTCATTAGACTTAGATTTTAGGGTTAACTTCAAACGATCATATCTTTTAGCAAAAAATGAATTAGGTGGCCCATGCCCTATCCAATCAAATATATCTAAGTCTTTTTTCCAACGCCACCGAGTTTGCCTCATTCTGAGCTCGGAGTAAAAAGTTATGCCCGAAATAGTAAAGTCCTATTAGGCAAAAATTCTTCACGATCCGTTTGACGGGACGTGGTAGTGCATGACGGGCCGTTAAGGCCTCCTTGATGCCAATTCGGCAGTTTTTAGACAGGGACTTTTGAGTCTTTTTCCTAATTATTTTAACTCAATATTATGTTGTTTTTCCTTCTACCTAAAGCCCTATATAATGATTTTAAATCCCCAAATCACCCAAACTTAATTCATGCTCTTAAATTCTCAAAAGAAGATCAAGCTTCTCCTCTCAAATATTTCTCTCTCTAGAAGTTGAAGAAGAAAGCTAGGGTTTGAAGATAAAGCCTCATAATCCTCCATTGATTCCAAGCTTTTAGAATCAAGGTATGATAGTTTTCATCCATTGAGCTCTTTCCTCCATGGAGTTCCCAAATTCTCCAATTTTGTAAAGTTAGATTCCCCAATCAATTTAGGGTTTTCTTCAATCATCATGAGTTCTTTCCAATGTTGGTTCAATTGATTGTTTTATGTCTTTTTATGCATGAATTAAAGTAATTGCATGTTTTTAAGATGAATCCCTATGAACCCATGCATAACCCATGTTTTCTAAGCCATGATGATATAATGTGGCTCTTGAACTATGAAAGATGAATTTATGAAAATATACATGCCTTCTCTTTATGAAATTGATGTAAATGAATTTGAAGATTCTTTTACATTGAAAATATGATGAAGGTTATGAATTATTGAAAAGAATGCATGTTCATGAAAGTATGTTTATGACTCAAGTAAGCTTATAGATGAGAGTGTCTATATGTTCTATGAAGCTTGGCCACATGACATGAATGACATCTAGATTTGCCCTCAATGCTTTTTGGGCTATTTTCCTAAATTAGATCTTGATTAGTGTGATATCCGGATATGCCATCAATGATTAGAAAGCACGATTTCAAAATTATGTTCATTAGCATTAGGGGCATTTCTAGCATGAAGTGAATAACTATGGGTCTTAAAGCTATTATGAAAAGATCATGAACGATGAAAGATTTTCTCACGCATGGTCTAAGGATCTATATTAATATGACTTTAGCTTGGATTGGTTATTTAATTGTTTCTTTCCATGGATCATGAAACAAGTCAAGATTAACTACTCCGTGGGATTTATGCTTAGCATTGAGAGGATATTGAGATGGAAGCTCTCCTGAGTTGAGGTCAAGTTTCTAGTAACAATCTTCTTATCCCTTACATATGTTCCCCCATAGGATGATTGTCTAGATAGACCTTAGCTAGTGGATCCACTTTAGCTCAGATTCATGGTTCTACCTTGGCAAGTAGGACAACCTTTAGCTCAGATTCATCCCCCATTGGGTTGTTAGTTTCTTTCCTACTATTTTTCATACTAATTTGAGTTCCATTCGAGGACGAATGTTCCCAAGGGGGATAAATTGTAATACCTCGTACTTTGAAAACGTAAAAGCGGATTAACTAGTAGGATTATAAGCCCAGGGTATGGACCCTTCACAGAACCCTAAATGATCTATTTAGGGAACCACTACCTGTTTAAGGAAAATGTCCCAATCGTCCAGGGCTGCTAGGATTTGGGGTCACCTGTACGGTTCCCTATATGGTCTTGGTGACCTATACGGTCCATTTAGCTACCTATATACGTTACCCATCAGCTTTTAAGTTATGGTCATTTTTGTCTTTCCCCTATGTGTTTGGTACTTTAAGTTATGCCATTTTAACCCCTATTTCAAGACCTATATAAGTGATTTAAGTCCTTAAACTACCCATTCTCTAATTCCTAAATTTCCCTTCAAGATCACCCCCAAAATCCTCTTTAAGACTAAGGAAGAAAAACTAGGATTTCACTTCAAGATTCTCAATTCACCATAGTTATTTAGCCTTGATCACTAAGGTGTGTTAGTATTCACCTATGAAGTCATTTCCTCCATAAAGTTCCTAAAATCTTCAAGTCTTACAAGTTAGGTTCTCGATTCAAAGTTATGGTTTTATTCAATCTTCACGTGTCCTTTTCAATTATGATTCAATTACTTGTTTCCTATCTTCTAATGCATGAATTGAAAGTATTTACATGAGTTTGATTTGAATTCATATAAACCCAAACATGATCCATGATTTTAGACTATGAACATATAATGAAGCTTATGAACTATGAAGTATGAATGTATAAAGATATGCATGCTTTTATGAAGTTGATGTAAATGATTTAAGGATGCTTTGAGAGTAAAGTATCAATGTTGTTATTGTGAAATGTTTTCTCACATACTACTAAGAATATGATTGTGAAATATTTTCTCACATAAGGATTCATAAGGTTGAAAGGTTTTCTCACCTAAGGTGAATCAAGTTTAAGAGATATTCTAAATGACTTTAGTTTGGATTGGTTGTTTAATCATGCCTTTCCATGGATGATGAAATGAATATGATTAATGATTATTCCGTGGATTTTATACTTAGCACCGATAGGATATTGTGATAGAGGCTCTCCTGTTAGTAAAGACCAGGTCGATAGTAGCAATCTCTTTGTCCCATAACTATGTGCCACCATAGGATTGTATCAGATAGACATTAGCTAATTGATTCACTTTAGCTTAGACTCATGGTTCTTACATTGGCAAGTAAGGACATCCCTTTTTGATGTGGGACAGACACTGGATTTCATGTTATATCTCTGATGGCCTATGTCGCTTATATGGTAAACTTCGCACAATTATGAACTAAAGTTTCTTTTAAAGTATCTCACAAGTGTTTTAAAGATGTTAAGGTTGCATTGGACATGATTATGAATTATGTTTTCTAATCCTTTTTTATGATTTAACTTGTTCATTGCATGTCACGTTAAGTCCTTTTAGCATAAATTCATAACTCTTATGCATTGTTATCATACTTGTACATTTCATGTACTAGTGCATACTTGTTCCTACATTATTTCACTAATATAGGGTCCAACGCTCCTACCTCTCAGACTCGTGGCTAGTTGATCCATTTGACATTTGAATATTGGTGAGTCCTCATGATTCGAGGGCCAAGACACTTTTATAACTTTATGTCATTTCAGTTTTCAGAGTTTGTACGTGTGTATGAGTTACGTCCCAACCACTTCCTTTGATGTAGTTGATGACTTATTAAGGTTTATGTTAGACTTCCGTTTTGTCAAACTCTTTCATGATATAAGATTGGTTCATTTGAAATCTTTATTCTATTATCTTGTATGATGTATGCTAAGTGGCCTGTGTAGGGCCTCTGAGGGTTCTTTACGTCATGTTACGTCTAGGGTATACTTTGGGTCGTGACTGTATATGGAATGAAGAATCTTCACGCCTCTATCCTAACACTACGCCAAGTGCCACCCCACTCGCATCACACATAACTTCAAACGATTGTCCCTTATCCAGTGAAATAATGATGGGTGCAGAAATCAACTTCTCTTTCAACCATTCAAACTCCTTAAAACAAGCTTTATCAAACTCGAACTTCGTCTCATTCTCAAGAAACTTTCATAATGGGTGCGCTATCTTGGAAAAGTCTTTGATAAATCTTCGATAATATCCAACATGTCCTAGAAAGCTTCTAACACCCTTTACAGAGATATGTGGGGGTAATTTTTCAATTACCTCAATTTTAGCTTGATCAACTTCAATGCCTTTGTTGGAGATCTGATGACCAAGAACTATGCCTTCTTTTACCATGAAGTGACACTTCTCCCAATTTAGCATAAGATTGCATTCTTCACACCGTTTAAGTGCATCACCTAGATGGGTCAATCAATCATCAAACGAGTCACCTACTACATAAAAATCATCCATGAATACCTCAATAGTGTCTTCCACCATGTATGAGAATATGGACATCATACAACGTTGAAAAGTTGGTGGTGCATTACACAACCCTAATGTCATCCTCTTGAATGCAAACATCCTATATGGACAAGTGAAAGTGGTCTTCTATTGGTCTTCAAGGGCGATATAAATCTGATTGTAGCCTAAATAGCCATCAAGAAATTGGTATCATCCTTTACCAGCAAGACGAGCTAAAATATGATCCATGAACAGAATTGGGAAGTGATCTTTCTTTGTCAATGCATTCAACTTGCGATAATTCATGCATACTCTCCAACAAGTGACTGACTTTATAGGTATGAGCTCATCCTATGCATTGAGAACCATACATTCAGGTATTGTATCTATCGGGTACTAAAATATAATGAAAATTGGCATAATTATGTATAAGATACATAACAATAAAAAAGATTCATACTGATTTAGGTTTGAAATAATAGGATTATATATCAATAATAATATTTGTACCAAATACATTGTACACAAACAAAGTTGTAATGTATCTGATAGTTGAAACATAAACATGATACATCAGTAAACACACGATTAACAGTTCCATAACATCGGAGAAACTATAAGCCAGAACTCCGGCAAACATCTCAGTCACCACACACCCAAGTACCCATATATCTACTGGAATACCATGTTCGTCGTTGGTGACCATCTCCGATGACATGTACAATAGGGTACCCCTCAATTCACATCTCAAATCATCATCTTTTTTCATTCCAACTCTCTTTGCCGATTCAAAATCAATTAATTTTACCTTACCATCTTCACCCAGAAGAATATTTTGAAGCTTAATATCGCAATGAAAACAAAAAAGATGATGAAGAAATTTTCCTACCTATTTTAGATTTGAAATTGATGAAGAAAACTAGAAAAACACGGTTGTAATTCAAAAAATCTAAGTTTAAAGAAATCGTTGATATATGGCCCCTAATTTTGGCGTGAATTTAGGGGAGTTAAGCGTGAAGTAGGAAGGGGGAGGGTGATGTAACCGAGATTAAGAGATAGATAAGGGAAAATGAGATTTTTGTAATTTTTTAAATGGTAGGAAATTTTAGAAATTATGGTAACATAAGATATATATTTAGGTAATTTTTCCTAAAATAAAATTTGATGTCACCAGATTGGGTCTGTGTTGCCTGTGTCCAGGACGGGCATTCCCTCATCTAGTGTGTGTATATATATATACGACTTAAGATAACATAATATCTAAAAATCCCTACCATTTGAATTAGTTACAAAAATCATCTTTTCCTTCTTACTCTTAGCATCCAGATACATGACTTCACATCTATCAGATACATTACAACTTTGTTTGTGTATAATGTATCTAGTACAACTGTTATTGTTGATACATAGCCCCAATTATTTCAAACCTAAATCTAGTTTATAGTTATGTAACTTATGTATCGTTTACTATGTATCGGAGGAAGGAGCAATCTATCCCAAAGTATTGACAAATTCGAGATTATTATAGTTTGAAAAACTTTTAAGATAATAAGATGTAATTAGCGCCTAAATTTTTGGAGTTTTTGTACTTTATACTAAAAGAAATTCTTGTACCAGTATTACCCAATTGGGCTGATGAATATTCTATATGCCCAAATGATATCTCTTATTCAAATGGGTGCCCATGCCCAATTCCAAAAAGAGTACAATACTTACTATTTAAGATGAGCCATGTGGCCGTTGAAGAAGAATATACAGAAACATGAAAGAAGGCAATAGAAAAAACAAGAATGTATCCTCGTCCCCAAAAAGAACCCGACCCGTTAATCTATCAGGACCTTCGGGTTCACGCCATACGAGGTTATCTCCTCCTCCATCAGTGTCGGTGCTTGATAGTGAAATCATAACTGAAGAGTTGGGTTTGCTTGAAATTTCCCCCAAGACGAACCCAAGAAGTTTCCCGTATAGTGTGAAGCAGCAGTGTTGGGAGAAGGCGGAGAAAGTGAAGGGAAGAGACCCGGACAGATGGCGCCGAGACCCATTGGGGAACACAATCTTTCGGAAGCTTGTCGGCTGTCCTGGTTGTCTCTGCCATGACTATGACCATATTATTCCCTATTCTAAGGTACTTTCTCATTCTTTTTTATATCAAGTTTAGGAAGATTTGATGCATAATGAAACTGCCCTAGTATGTTTCAAAGCTTATAAGATGGACAGTTTCTGTAAAGGAAGAGCGTTGTATAAACAAAGAAGCCAAACTGTTGCCTTTATAGACTATTTATAGAGCTGAACCATACAAGTTCGGGATTGAGGAGTAGTTATGTATAAGCTTTGTTTAAAATATTGAGTTTTGATGCTGTTCGCTGATTGGGTTTAACTAGAAGCAGCAGGTTTTGGGTATTTCAACATACTTGTTTTCATGCTACTGTTTGTTCAAGAAGCTTTGATTTTTGTGTTTATGATGAATGACATTATAGCAGATTTAATCGTTTAACGATGAGAGAAAATATGTATTGATAACTTGATGATATGTATGAATACAGGAAACACCTATTGGCTATTAATGCAACGCATGCATTAGATTTGTATATTATCAGAAAATATCCAACTTAAAAACTTTACACTTATAGTGTTCTAACATTTTGACACTAATACCTAATATTTTAACATGTCTCCTTAAACACAAGATGGGGAGGCCAATCTGAATTTGCTTTTTGTAACAAGAATGTAAGCAGACATCAAAAGCTGCCCGAATATTGCTTTTCTTGGAAGAGTTTCCAATAAATGTGCCAGAAATTTTTGATTGTCCAAATTTCACTACAAAGATGGAGAAGTGGGGTGAACAATGACTAAAATGCAGGTGCAAATAGTGTTTGGAAAGATGCGGTATCGCTGGAAAGCCATTTGAAAGTAGTGTTGTTTAAGATTGGTAACACACACACCATAGTGACGTCACTAACAATATTTAGAGCTTGCAAGGATGTTTTTAATTGATAGTGGTATGTTATGAGTGAATATGCTAGTAATTAGGAATATAAGATTATAAATCTAGCATGAGAAAACTAGTTAGTAACTTTTAATAAGTGACTAAAACTGCATTTTTCATCTGAAAACCAAATAAAAAAGTGATATTGAACTTGATTGACATGTCTTTTCAAGGCTCAGTTCCAAATCAGTTGGGTCAGCTATCACTGATCCAAAAAATGTTGGATCGGCATCATGAATCCTTTCTTTACATTCTAATATTTTGATAATTTGTCATTGCCAGACTATTTCTGCACTAACCATCAGCCTATTGCAATAATCTTTTGTTCGGGTTTTGGTATCTGCTATTCTTGCAATATGCAGATAGACACAGTTTGATGATATTATTTTACTTGATAATTCTAGCTCTTTAATTCTTTTTCTATATAATTGTTGCCTCTTGTATTTATATCTATTATCTTTCGTTGCATATTTTAGTTCTTCTTTTATATAGAATCCCAGTAGATTGTATAGATTTCTACACTTTCATCCTTGACAACATTGTCAAAAGGGGACAGGGTATTGTTAGAACGACTAGTGAAAATCAGCATGGCGTGTCCCAAACAACCATAGGCAATGTACTAAGTGTTACTTGGTCAGGCATTGAAAATAAGCGCCACATCGTAGAAGGGTCACCGGCAATAAACATACTCCCTTTGCAAGGATCACTGAGAGTTGGCACAGTACCATTTGAATTGGGACTGTAGATAGAAGTGTGCCACTTGAATGGTAGAATCTACTTTTTCCTCTGCCAAAGCCTTAGTGGCTCAGATAAACTTTGAGATAACTATGGAAAGGAAGAGATATATTAATAACATGATGATTTGGTAATCATGCACAATGTAAATGATATTCTAACTTTAACATACTAACAAATTAGAGCTTCGAAGAAGTTTGGAGCTTCCACTAGTCCTTTTGTGGAAAATGAAAGAAAAGAAGAAAATTTAGCGGTACAGGCACATAAGAACGCCGCTAGATAAGTGAAAGTTATTTGAGTGTCTATCAAATAGTAGAGGCTCTGATACAATGTGAGAAAATAAGAGAGATATTTTGATTAATGAATGCAAGATACCTGTTTCTATGGTTCTCACAAGACACGTGATAGTTTGGCAATACGAGAAAATATCTAACATAAACTCAATACTTCAAACATTCTGACAATTATATTAATAATCCTTAACATTTAACATTTACAAACTCAAATCTCTATGCCCAAATTTTCATTTTGGAGCTTGTTCCTCGCTCCCGAGGGAGGAAAAGGAAAAAAATGAAATGTTAATACATACCACTCATACAAGCCTGAATTGGTCATTTTTCGTAAAGCGTATGACCCTTGATCTTTAGCTTGTTATGACAGATCTCATTTCATTGGCAGGATGGTTATGCTAATCTGTCAAAGGCATCCTTGGTGTGGACTGCATGATGAGAACTTGATAAACTTTCTTGATAAAATGAACAGTCCATTATCTGTGAAAAAGAAAACACGGAACAGTTCATTTGGTGATCTTGATTCTTTTGCATGTTCTCTTACCTCATTTAATCAGACTTGTGATTGAAGAAATACTCAAAATTAATTGAGACATAAAAAAAGGAGTATAGTTATCTTTTCTTTCCAATGATTCTGGTCAGTCTTAATTGATTGGGACTTCATTAAACTTAGTAATAGCAAAGAAGAGGATGAAGAAGTGAAAAAAGACTAGATTATACATGATAAGATTGAGAGACAGATCAGTACTTATAGAAGTTACAAACATGCTTAATAAAGTACAATTTAAACAGTAAGTGGCTCCACTTAAGAGCCAGCCAGTAGTTGCTAAACATCTTCATTTCTGTTCTATTTTCCTTTCCTTTTCTCTTTTTCTTGGGGGATTGAGAGTGTGGCAAGTGCTAAACTTGCTATGAAATTGTTTTATATTTATAATGCTCTATATGACAAATTCTAACCTTAGTGTCGCATCACACCATCAGTTTCAATCAAGCTTTTCAAATTTTGTGAATCTTCTTTCATTTTTCGTATGTTAAAAAATGTCATATATTTTGAAGTTTTCTATTGTTAAGAAATGTCTGCTTCTAGAAAAGATTACCCTCATCTTGATGTTCTGTTTTAACTACCAAATTTCCAAAAGTAGACATTTGATTGAGTTCATCTGTTTTAAATATTTTGCAGGGTGGAGAAAGTACACTAGAGAATTGTCAAGTTTTGCAGGTGAGATTTTCTCTCTGTTTGTGCTTGCTGTGGAGTATCTTGAAATTTCCTTGCTGCATTATCGTATACTCACGGTTTCCTGTTATTGTGTGATTTGTTTTCAGTTAATCTGTCTTTAATTCATAGTATGTGCTACTTTAGAAGACATTATTTCATTAATATTTGAAATATATTCTACATTATCCTTCAAGAATACAAGGAGTGTTAAAACTACTTAGGGGTCGTTTGGTGTCGTTTGGTGTGATGGATAAAACAAAAAAAATCCAGGGATAAAATTTTAGTACACCTCAATTCTTTGTTTGATTACAAAGTGTGGGATAACTTATCTCTGGATTAATAATTATGACTGAGATTAGTTATCCCTACTTTTGGGTGGAATACTAATTCCGGGATAAAATGTAAAATAACAAAAGTACCCTCTTGAACCCTCTTATATAAACAAACAACTTATTCTTAAAGGGTATTTTTGTAAACAAACAACTTATTCTTAGAAATTTTGTGGTGCATATTTGACAAACCAAACAACTAATAAAAAATAATCTCAACATAACTAATCCTATCATAATATATCCCAACATAACTTATCTCATCATAATTAATCCCAACATAACTTGTTTTCAAACCAAACGACCCCTTAGGGATTATGGTTACTTGTGTATGTTGTGCTTTTATCTCCTTAGTCATCTTGATCCTTGGTTCTCCATCTTTATCGATGTTCTCTGGACAAGTTGTACTTGTCCTCCTTATTAAAAATAAATGGTCCAAAATAGTTGTCATTTTAGAAAACCAAGATATAATTGAGTACATTCTTCCCATTTTTCCCTTCGTAATAATTATTTTTGGAAGTAATAAACATTGACTAATTAACATAGAAAACCCAAGTGAAGAGAGATTAATTGCTTAGATTAACTCACATCCCAAATTAGTATGACTAATTATCCAACTTTTTATTTATTGAAGAGAGATTAACTTTCCAAATGATTAAAGATAACAAATAAGGGTATGATAGGCAAAATACAGTTTCTTAAGGGATGTGTTAACCAAAAAATTGTTACCGGAGGGAGTATCTTTTACTACTCCATGGTTATTGGTAGAAGTGTAAAATTTGGTCCATTTCTTTGATCCAATGTTGATGTCAATATGGAAATGGAACTTTGGTGGCCTGCGTTCAAAGAAAGGGTTATGCAGAAAGTTGATGGGAGTAAATGGGGAATGTGTCTAAAAGTGAGAAAATTGATGGGAGGAGTGTCTTCATGCAGGCGACAGTTAATAGATCGAAGGGGAATCGAACTGATATATCAAAAGCTGAACTCATTCAAAGAAGTTCGTATTGTCGGGTTTCAGGTAGATGCATTCAGTCTTGTGTTCAGTATTTGGCAGTCTAGTTTATGTGATTATCTGTGATAATATTAACGTTTTAAAACTATATCCAGGTCGCGACATGGATCTTCTTGAACTTTCTGCCTACGGCAATGTCCGTCATGGAGAAGATTCTGGGGGATGTAAAATTCAATGAGTCATTTTACGACAATATACTCAAGAATGACATTGTATGCTTCCCCTTAATTATCAGTATGACACTAGTTATTCCTCTATTAAATTTGTAGCTTACAATTATTGGAAGATTCATATGCTTGTATGCATGATTTTCTTGGGCAATAGTAATAGAGTTACATCATAAATTCTTATATATATAGGAAGGAGTTAAAACTGCAGAAGTTTGTACATATGTAAATCAAATGGAGTCTTATTAACTATGTTATTAGGTTCATATGTACCACTGCTCAACAAATTTCTCGTTTTCCACATTTGCCATAAAAGAGACTCAATTTAAATAGCTCAATGAATTCTGGATATGGACTTGTATAACAAAGTTGTCATTTCATCATATTGCAAAATTCATAACATTTTTTAAATTAGGCCAATTGATAGGAATCAACTTCCACACTAATTGAGTTTTCGGACAACTAAAAAATATATGGTCAATTATTTTAGTTAGGGGTGAACAAAATTGAACCAAAAATCGCACCAAACTACAAATTGAGAAAAAAAAATTGACTAGTAATTTGGTATTGAAGAAAAAAAAACATGACTATATTGAATTGATTTGGTTTTAACTTTAAAAAGTCAATTTGAGACCAAACTAACCTGACATAATATATATATACATAATTTTTTAAAATTATTTTATACATTAAAGTATTTATTTTGATATAATTTAGAAATATTTCTTATACTTTTTCATAAATTTTATCTTTTAACAAAATATTTCAAGTTTGACTTAAAATTTTGAATAATCCAATAAAGGTTATATTCCATAGATATTAGTAAATTCTAATGAAGCTCAATCAAAATCAAATCAATACTATTGCTAACAAAAAATATCAACTCATATACTAAGAATAACAATAATGCTGAATATTTGTTCTTTAATTATATATTGGCTTAGACTAATTAGACTTATTTTAACATGATTTATACTTTAAAACTAGTATAACTTACATAAATCTCATAGTATAGGGATCTAAATTACATTCTATCCCTAATCTTTTTCAATTTATAAAAATTCCTCAAAATCAGTGTTATCCGGATTCATAGTAAAAAAGCCGGATACATTAAATCTGATACATTAAAACAAAATCAGTTACACTTTTAAAGGAAAGAGAATATAAAATTGATGTGAGTTCCCCAAATCACGCTAATCTAGTTGATTTCAATCTCTCCCAAATTTAAAAGATTCAGTCAAATCAAAATTCAAATTTTCTTCTCTCAATTCTCTTCCAAATCCACCCAGCTACAATTCAAAATTTAAATTTTCTTCTCTCTAAATTCTATTCCAAATCCGTCTAGCTTCAAACAATTCAAATTTTTTCTTTCAATTCTCACCCAAATCGTAATAGATTGAAAAAAAAATCAAAAAGAATTGCTATGATGAAACTTTTAAGACTAGGTAAGAACTTATGTTAAAGAAATTTTTGCGATGCATGGTGACCAAGTAATGCACTTGTCTCGATTTGTCTTGTTTGATAGAAAAAAATTGTTTATAGTATATGAGACAGGTTCCAAAAGAAAGACGATAAAAATACTCGCAGTGAGTTTCTCACTATTGATGTCAATGGTTCTGCTAGGCCTTATTCTGATGTTGTACAAATGGAAAAAGAACAAACTGAAACTCAAAGAAGAATTTGAGGTTCCACTTTTCCAATTGTCTATAATAACAAAAGCCACAGATAACTTTTCTGTGAACAACAAGATTGGAGAGGGTGGATTTGGACCAGTTTACAAGGTATATACGTTGAAATTTGTTGGAACAGTAACCAGTTTTTGCTTAAATTAGTGTATCAGACATGACCTATTCAACATAGAAACCTTTCAGATTAGATTCAAAAAAAATTGTCGAAATTTTAGATAAGCAAGGTGAGTTATGAAGGATACAAAAGTGATGAAATTGTTGTTGGACAAACGATTTCTTTTGTGAATCTTCAAGTTCATCGAAGATCCTTTCAATTTTGATTCAAGATTGTCGAAAATTTTGAGATTCAAAATTTTTCTTCATTGAAGATCTTTTCAGTTTTATTCAAAATTGTTGAAAATTTTGAGTGTCAAAATTATTCTCCTAGTTCATTGAAGATCTTTTCAATTTTGAGAAGATACATCATCAAGATCCTTTCAATTTAAATTGATAAGTGTTGTATTTCTACTAGATACATTAAATAAGAAAGTGTTGCCCATAAGATTTTAGGTTTGAGATCGATACATTATTGTTAGGTAATTGTTATGTATCAGATACATTTAGTATGAATTTGAATTTACATATCATGCCTAAAAAATTAGTGCATGATACATTATTATTTATGTATCTTATTTTGTTTGAGAAATACTATATTTTATTTTATTTTAAAAACATTACACATGTAATTGTTCCTAATAGCATATTTTTTGGTGTGTGATACATAACACAAAATTTATGTATCAAGTACATTTATATTGAACACGATAAATACTAATAGAAGATTCAACAAGATTAGAGTTATGTATCAATACCTTAAATATGAACATGATACATTACATAAAACAAAAGTTATTGTAACAATGATGTGTCAGATCAATGATAACACAAAAAAAGACTAATTTAAGAATCAAAATAAGTGAGATACATTAAAAGTAAGGAAAAATTACCTAACTACACATCATTTATTATCATATTTTCTTATTTTTCCTATCATTTCAAAAAATATCAAAAATTCCCTTTTTTGCTCTCATCATTTCTTTTTTTGAATACATTAATTTGAAATCTCCTACCCATGATTTTCCTTTCTTTTTTCACTCCACAAATCTCTCCACAGTTACTTTCATTAATCTATTTTTGAATTTCAAATATTTTCTCTTTCCAATAAATGATTACAAGTTATTCAAGAGGTAGATTTCTTTCAATCACTTAAGTTTTCGATTTCTTTTATTTTAAAAATTTTTTAATCTTAAAAAATTACTGAATCTTTTACTCCCGGTCTCTTTATGGAAGAGAGGTGGAAAAATCTTGCTAATGCACATAGTTCATCTTGGAGTGCATTTGAAATGGTTCCAGAAAATTTCTAATGGTGGTCTTGATACACTTCATTCTGTTGGTTCGATCTTTCAGTTTTTTGGGTTTACTTTTAGTATAACTTACATAAATCTCATAGTATAGGGATCTAAATTACATTATATCCCTACTCTTTTTCAATTTACAAAAACTCTTCAAAATCAGTGCTATCTGGATACATAGTAAAAAAGCCGGATACATTAAATCTAATACATTAAAACAAAATCAGTTACACTTTTAAAGGAAAGAGAATATAAAATTGATGTGAGTTCCCCAAATCACGCTAATCTAGTTGATTTCAATCTCTCCCAAATTTAAAAGATTCAGTCAAATCAAAATTCAAATTTTCTTCTCTCAATTCTCTTCCAAATCCACCCAGCTACAATTCAAAATTTAAATTTTCTTCTCTCTAAATTCTATTCCAAATCCGTCTAGCTTCAAACAATTCAAATTTTTTCTTTCAATTCTCACCCAAATCGTAATAGATTGAAAAAAAAATCAAAAAGAATTGCTATGATGAAACTTTTAAGACTAGGTAAGAACTTATGTTAAAGAAATTTTTGCGATGCATGGTGACCAAGTAATGCACTTGTCTCGATTTGTCTTGTTTGATAGAAAAAAATTGTTTATAGTATATGAGACAGGTTCCAAAAGAAAGACGATAAAAATACTCGCAGTGAGTTTCTCACTATTGATGTCAATGGTTCTGTTAGGCCTTATTCTGATGTTGTACAAATGGAAAAAGAACAAACTGAAACTCAAAGAAGAATTTGAGGTTCCACTTTTCCAATTGTCTATAATAACAAAAGCCACAGATAACTTTTCTGTGAACAACAAGATTGGAGAGGGTGGATTTGGACCAGTTTACAAGGTATATACGTTGAAATTTGTTGGAACAGTAACCAGTTTTTGCTTAAATTAGTGTATCAGACATGACCTATTCAACATAGAAACCTTTCAGATTAGATTCAAAAAAAATTATCGAAATTTTAGATAAGCAAGGTGAGTTATGAAGGATACAAAAGTGATGAAATTGTTGTTGGACAAACGATTTCTTTTGTGAATCTTCAAGTTCATCGAAGATCCTTTTAATTTTGATTCAAGATTGTCGAAAATTTTGAGATTCAAATTTTTTCTCCAGTTCATTGAAGATCCTTTCAGTTGTCAAAATTATTCTCCTAGTTTATTGAAGATCTTTTCAATTTTGATTCAAAATTATCAAAAACTTTGAGAAGATACATCATCAAGATCCTTTCAATTTAAATTGATAAGTGTTGTATTTCTACTAGATACATTAAATAAGAAAGTGTTGCCCATAAGATTTTAGGTTTGAGATCGATACATTATTGTTAGGTAATTGTTATGTATCAAATACATTTAGTATGAATTTGAATTTACATATCATGCCTGAAAAATTAGTGTATGATACATTATTATTTATGTATCATATTTTGTTTGAGAAATACTATATTTTATTTTATTTTAAAAATATTACACATGTAATTGTTCCTAATAGCATATTTTTTGGTGTGTGATACATAACACAAAATTTATGTATCCAGTACATTTATATTGAACATGATAAATACTAATAGAAGATTCAACAAGATTAGAGTTATGTATCAATACCTTAAATATGAACATGATACATTACATAAAACAAAAGTTATTGTAACAGTGATGTGTCAGATCAATGATAACACTAAAAAAAAAAGACTAATTTAAGAATCAAAATAAGTGAGATACATTAAAAGTAAACTCAAAAAACTGAAAGATCGAACCAACAAAATGAAGTGTATCAAGACCGCCATTAGAAATTTCTGGAACCATTTCAAATGCACTCCAAGATGAACTATGTGCATTAGCAAGATTTTTTCACCTCTCTTCCATAAAGAGACCGGGAGTAAAACATTCAGTAATTTTTTAAGATGAAAAAATTAAAAACATAAAAGAAATCGAAAACTTAAGTGATTGAAAGAAATCTACCTCTTGAATAACTTGAAATCATTTATTGGAAAGAGAAAATATTTGAAATTCAAAAATAGATTAATGAAAGTAACTGTGGAGAGATTTGTGGAGTGAAAAAAGGAAGGAAAATCGTGGGTAGGAGATTTCAAATTAATGTATTCAAAAAAAGAAATGATGAGAGCAAAAAAGGGAATTTTTGATATTTTCTGAAATGGTAGGGAAAATAAGAAAATATGATAATAAATGATGTGTAGTTAGGTAATTTTTCCTTAAAACTATGATCATTTTTATTTTGACTTATTTATTTGCAATATCTGTTTTATGTGATTTCATTATTATTTTGTATATTTTACTGTCATCATTCATATTATATTTTGTGTTATTTTCTTTTAAAAAAATACCTTTGATAATTATATTTTGGTAAGACTAAAGAAATATTTAAATCACAAGTTAATTATATGTTTGTACGAATACTTTACCAGAAAAACCCGAAAACTCGAGAAATCTGGAAAAAAAAAACCGAAAAAGTTTCTAGATTGAAAAATTCAAATTTATTAATTTGATTTGATTTATAGATTAAAAAATCCGACACAAATAATTTAATTTGCTATTTTAAAAAATCCAAACCAATTAAGTTCATGTACACCCCTAATTTTAGTTTCTAAATCACAGACCCTGCAAACATCACAATTTGGACGCAATCTCTTAGAAATGTACTATAGTTAACAGGAAAGACATAAAGAATGGAAAATGTTTTTTTGTTTTTTTTTGTTTTCAGTGACCATCAAAAACTTCAATTTTTTGGAAAAGACTGACCACTGACTTGAGGTATTAGAGTTCTAGAGTTAATACCATTATCTAAAATTTATTCATCCAATTCGTCCGATAAGTAGCCGTAAAAAGGGAAAATTTTCAAAACAACAATATTTTAGCTTTTAATGAGACTCCTTAGCAATAGTTTCACTATTTATTTAAAATGACAATATTTTAGTTTGTTAAGGGCTGAGTTATGTATTTATTTTATTTTGATTAATTTGAAAGAATACAAATAATTAATAACAGAATAGAGAATATCATGGAACATAAAATTTCAAAAAAGGTAAAAAAAAATTAAAATTTAACATCAGTTACGTTTTTGAAAGAGCATATGTTGCCATTTTTCTTTCTAGCATTTTTTTTCTTTGGTTTTAAGAATTTCAATTTTTTTTTTGAAAACAGTAGTTTGTATTTTATATCTTATATGAGTGGAAGTATTGGAAAATTTCTAATGCCCTATGTTTTGGATATTTAAATATTTGAACTTCTTTGAATATATGTTCATCCGAAATGTATTCTAATACCTTATGATATGTATAACTAATTTAAAATACAAAAATTATTGGTATTGATTTATGATGAATACAACTCTTTGTCATTCTAGTTCAAGTACAAAAATAAAGGCAGTTGTGAAGTATATACCAAAATATAAATACAAATTAGTTGTAAATCGAAATGATATTGAAAAATACAA
>JAJOOO010001606.1:0-26289 GCA_029582685.1 Solanum piurae
ACAGCAACATTCTTAACGTTGAACCCAACATTGTCACCAGGGAGTGCCTCCAGGAGAGCTTCGTGATGCATCTCTACAGACTTGACTTCAGTTGTCAAACCAGTAGGGCCAAAGGTCACAACCATACCAGGCTTGATCACACCAGTCTCTACACGACCAACAGGGACAGTTCCAATACCACCAATCTTGTAAACATCCTGAAGTGGAAGACGAAGGGGTTTGTCTGTTGGCCTCTTGGGCTCATTAATCTGGTCGAGAGCATCAAGAAGGGTTGGTCCCTTGTACCAGTCAAGGTTGGTAGACCTTTCAATCATGTTATCTCCTTCAAAACCAGAGATAGGGACAAAGGGGATTTTGTCAGGGTTGTAACCGACCTTCTTGAGGTAGGAAGAAACTTCCTTCACAATTTCATCATACCTCGCCTTGGAGTACTTGGGGGTGGTAGCATCCATCTGTGAAAAAAAAACAGAATTAGCATGACATATCCTGCTTAAAATAACAATTAATTCCACCCATCAATAAAAGCAAACCTTGTTACAGCAGCAAATCATTTGCTTGACACCAAGGGTGAAAGCAAGCAATGCATGTTCACGGGTCTGACCATCTTTAGAGATGCCAGCTTCAAAACCACCAGTGGTGGAGTCAATAATGAGGACAGCACAGTCGGCCTGGGAGGTACCAGTGATCATGTTCTTGATAAAGTCCCTGTGTCCGGGGGCATCAATCACAGTGCAGTAATACTTAGTGGTCTCAAACTTCCACAAAGCAATATCAATAGTGATACCACGCTCACGTTCAGCCTTAAGTTTGTCAAGCACCCAGGCATACTTGAATGACCTCTTGTTCATCTCAGCAGCTTCCTTCTCAAACCTCTCAATAACACGCTTGTCAATACCACCAAGCTTGTAGATCAAGTGACCAGTTGTGGTCGACTTACCAGAGTCGACATGACCAATGACCACAATACTGATGTGAATCTTCTCTTTACCCATCTTGAGTTACTTAAAGACTGCAATTAATACAAAACAGATAAAACATATTTAAAAGGCAAGTAATTTTATTCAAAATTCAGCACATTCAATATTTAGAACTGAAAAGATAAACCTGGCATGGGCTTAACCAGTTGTTCTACAATGAAAAACAATGAAATATGTCTTTCCTGTGACTCATTATGTGTAAGGCAATACAAAAGTACTTACTGACATCTTAATTTTTTTTAGATAACTGAATTATTTTGAGTAACAGCTGTATGTGAACATGACTTGAGGGTAAAAAAAGATTGCAAATAAAGTAAACAGCTACAGCTCTTGCAGTGAGTGAATAAACTCAAAAAGTCTATCTAAATTAAGTAAATCCTTTAAATTAGCCCAAAAAGTAGCAACTACAGAGTTACAAATGAAAAAAAAAAAACATTTTAGAACTAAATTACTGTATAGTGAAATAATTTAATATCTGGAACGATGTGAAAGTTGTATATAAACCAAATCATAACAGTTAGAACAAGAGGCTGCCACACAGAAGTAAAAAAAATATCTACAATTTTTAAACTTATGTTATATACATATGAAAAATTCATTAGAAACTTATACAGATCTGGTTCAAACACAGATCGGCGGTAAAACGCTAGCCGATTATACAAAAACGCTTTCAGTGATCTTACCAGAAGACACTGAAAATCATCTAGACGATTAAGAAACATGTATACAATTGATTTACAGATCTAATCACAGTACAAGAACAGATCAAGAATAGAAAAAAATAGAATAGAGATGTAACCTTAGAGAAGAGAAATTAGGAGATTGCGGCACAGCAGATAGAAGGGAATCACAGCAAAAGTGATGAAGGGTTAATAATGTAGGGATAATGAGCGTTTTATAGTCTCAACGATGAGGATTAGGGTTGCCGCACTTAAGTCTTTTTACGTAAATGCCCCTTACATTTTCTTTATTATTTTTCTTTCTGTTTCCCAAAAATGAATTGCATATCCGGACAGCCAATTATGTATCCGGATGACTGATAATTTAGGGGATTTTTGTAAAGTAAAAAAAAAGTAGGGATAAAATGTAATTTAAGTCATGTAAGTTATACCTTAAATTTTTATCATCTATATTAGGGATCCGTTTGGCCATAGATTTTCCAAGTAAAATTTGGGGAAAAAATTGATGAATAGTGTTTTTTCATATAATTTGTCATTATTTGGCAAAAACAATTTGGCAAATAACCCAAATTTTCAAATACTAGAAAAAAAAACTAATATTTGGGTCAAATCTCATTATTTGGGACTTATTTTTTACAAAAAACATCCTCTATAGTAGTTGTTTGTGTTATATTACATAATTTTTACGTGAACACCAAAGTAGTGATGAAATATGAAAATGATGAACAATCGGCTCAGGGTAACAAATTTATGTGATTTGTCTACTTCACGATGTATGGAATGATGTGTGTTGCACTCTCTCCAAACTACCATATTGCTCCAATATCATGGACACTACTTGTTATTTGTTGCAACGAAGATCCAATTGACTTGTAATACAAACTTATGATTAGTTTTGATAGTTTTTAAAACTTATGGGTATAAATCATACTTTTTCTAAAATATGAAATATGTTTCCCAAATAGTATGACCAAACACATGACGAAATTTTGCTCAAATTTTCACCCAAATAGTGTTTGCCAAAAATATTTGAAAATCTATGGCCAAACGCTAGCTAGGTATTGGATTGGGTTGTGCTCAACAAGGCCTAGCTACCCCTAGTTTAGAAAAGATTAAAGAAGATGAAGTGTAGATAAATTTTAAATATAATGTTTAGTGCTATTGGGTGATCTTGAATTTAATTTTTTACTCCACTTTTAATAAGTTTTGATCCATGAACAACACTTTTGACTTTTAACCATGCATGAAGGTCTGCACACGAAGCAAGTGTGCTCAAAAGTTCAAGATCATTAATTTTCAAGATTATTCAATATAGTTTCTTGCATTAAAAATGACTAGGTGGTACTTTTTACTTTTGATTTTTCATCCAATGTCCACATTGAAGTCCAACTCGATTGACTTTTGACACCATTATTGTTTAAGTTCATTTTGTTACTTGGACTAAAAGTGATCCACATTAGCAAACTTAAGGGACGTACTGCAAGTTTTGATTCAAGATTCTCATTTTTGCTGTGTATTTTTGTTTATTCTTTGTCATTGTGCTGAAATATGAAACGGTCACACTTTGTTTGGATCATTGTTAGCCATTATTTCATAATGTATTGTATTTTATTGTATTGTATGATAGATACAATGTTTGGCTAGACTGTATTGTTTGTTGTTGTTTAATAACATTTTTATTGTTTGGTTTGATTGTATCGTATTATATTGTAATTTATAAATTTACTAAATTATCCTTAATATTTCTAGGGTAGGAGGTTTGACTAGAATTAAATAATATATGATAAAGGGTAAAATAGTATTATGAAACATTCTGTAAGGATACAATTAGAAAAAGAAATTAAGTAACAATGGGAACACACCAAATCGGTTATTCCAAAAATGGGAGTTTTCATTGTTACGTAACAACGAAATTTAACAATACAATACAATATATTTTAAGTAACAATCAAAACAAACATTGTAGGTATGATAACGATACAATACAATACAATACAATGGGTAACAATGATCCAAACATAGATGTTATTTTGTGATGCTTCCAAGAACTGATTAAGGTGGATGGATTTAATGCGCACATCATTCTTTAGTATCAAAGAATGAAAATGTACCCAAATAGATCAAAATGGATACCCAGGATTCATATAACTGACTTCAAATTAGAATCTTATGAAATTGCAATGGCAAATCGACCACCACCTTTTGTCCAATTTCTATGTAATGTGTCATTTGTGTGTAGATATTTGTCATGGTGCTGAAATATGAAATGAGTTTGTTGTAGTGTGTGATACTTCCAAGTTTCAAGCTAGGTTGCTCGGACTCTTAAAAAATGATGCCCACCCGTGTGTCCAAGATCAAGTTTGGTGGCAAGAGTGGGGTCTGTACAAATAGCTTTTTGGTGCAATTTGTGCTCACCTTCAATATTTATACTGATGAAAAGAAGAGTGAAGACCATAGCTGATGCTTCTGGCTAGAGAGGATGAGATAAACATAGCTGGTGAGAGATGCATATAAGGACACTGTTTTTGTGCTTTGCTGAGGATTATTTATGTTGACCATATGCATCCTTGTGCTTTTAGAACAACAAAAACATTATGTTAACTTTCAAAAACACTAAGGGCATTAGTGGAAAGAGTTACATGGTACCTGTTACTGGCAATATCCCGTGGAATTAGTCAAGGTGCTCTATGATTATCAAAAAGAACACAAGTTCCTTTTTAGTTTTGCACCAAGGCTCCCCCTTAACAATGCAAATAATGTACAAAGAAATAAAAGTTAACCAAAGAGGGTTAAAGTCACAATTTTGGAAGGTCCCCTTCCAAACAAATGTTAAAAAAACCTAACTAACAAGATGAAACTATCATATTAAACAGCTTTCAAAGAGCTATAGAATGCTCTTGAAAATGTATCATCATTAGTCCTATAAAACAAGATGAAACTGTCATATTAAATAACTTTCAAATCAAACTGTCAGTTATAAACAACATTATAACAGGAAAAGTAGTACGGTAGACCCAAACATATTTCTTGTCACCATCATCATCTAATAACGTCCTTGAACGTAGGCTTTAAACGATTCAGCTCATCATAATGCTCACTTACCATAAGTAGACAACATATGAGTGGACACATACTAGTCTAATCAACGACTGAATGTGCTTAATGCGGTTATCTGTTAAGTGACTTATTATGCAGAAAATTAGAAAAGAAAGATTTGAAGCATAAAAAGTCCTTGAAAAATATTGCATGTATAGCATTTAGGGGATACAAATAAGTTTATTCAAGAGGAAACAAAGCCACCAATAGGGGTTGTGGTGGAGTGGTAAGTACTCCTTCATCCTTAACCAAGAGGTCTCGGGTTCGAGCCTCCTTGGATACTGAGTCGCCTTTGTTAAGGAGCGCTTTACCCCCCCCCCAATGTGGGACTTTTCGGCGCGAATCCGGATTTAGTCGGGATCCAATATGGGTACCGGATATCGGGTGGGAAACAAAAATAAATAAGAGGAAACAAAAGCCAAAACATGTACTGCCAGTTGATGAGTCTTTTTTGAAAAAAAAATAAAATTGATTTTCTGGACCAACTTGTGCGCACCTCCACTAATTCCATGGGGTCACCTTCCACTGGCAACAGTTACCGGGTAATAGGACAAATGAAAAAAATCACCTACGGGGAATTGAACCTGAGACCCTTATGATTCTTTTCAACGCACTTCATTGACCATTATACCACACCCTTGATAAGTCATATTCAGGAAGATGCAATTTTTTGAAAAGGGAGAGAAGGCGTAATTATAGACACAATAACAACATACTCAGTGAAATCACACAAGTGGAGTTTGGGGAGGGTAGAGTGTACACAAACCTTACCACTACCTCGTGAAGGTAGAGAGGATATTTCCGAAAGACCGTCGGCTCGAGTGCAACAAATTCAAGAACAAAGAAGAAGAGAACAATATAGAAAACACAACAACTAACACAGTGAACCAACAAAATAGTGTGATAATAAAAACACAGTAAACAACTAATATCAAAGGTAAAAACTACAATAATACCAGGTGCTATCAGGTACCAAATATTAAATACTATATGAATAGTCTAATACGACGACTGACACGATGCTCTATACTACCACCAAGACAAATACATGAAAAGGCTAGTACAACAACTCTTAACTACTTAATAGCATTGTACTCTTATCTGCGACCTACATACCTTCTTATCTAAGGTCATGTCCTCGGTAAGTTAAAGATGCTCCATATTCTGTCTAATCACCTCTCCCGATACTTCTTTGAATTGCATCTACCTCTCATCGACCCCACTATATTCAACCTCTCACACCTCCTCACTAGGACATCTGAACATGGCACATCGCCTCTTCACCTCTTCACATGCCCGGAACCATCTCAGTCTCCCCTCCCTCATCTTGTCCATACCACAGAGGCCAATCATATTTTGTCATGAATATCCACATTTCTAATCTTATCACTCCTAGTATGCCTGCACATCCATCTCAACATCCTCATTTCCGCTATTTGCATCTTCTGGATATGAGAGTTCTTGATTGGTGAACAATCTGCCCCATACAACAAAGTCAATCTAACAACCACTCGATAAAACATACCTTTCAATTTTGGTGGTACATTCTTGTCATATAGAATGCCAGATGCATGTCACGATCCGAGCCTACACCCAGGACGTGGCCGACACTTGAGAACCATTGATGATCGCCAAGTGAACCCTCATCTGACTACAAGCGGGAGACTGACTCAAGCATACACAAGCATCAAAACTAAAGAATTATTTAAAAACAGTTAAATAAATAAGTATTTAACTGAAAATACTGAGTATTAAACATAAATTTTTAAATAAAATATCTGAAACTGAATACTGCAAGACTGACCAAGACTATCTATCTATGAAGCATTTACTGTATAAAGATAGGCATCGGAAAAAGACCCACAACACCTCAAAGCGTTACTACTAGCAAATCATAAAATTAGAGTCCTCCAAAAGCAAGGAGACCTCACCAAAAGCTTGCGAGCGGATGATGTGATCTCAATGAAACTCCTGTTGATGATCCTAAGGACCCGTTTGGCCATAGATTTCCAAGTAAAATTTGGGGAAAAGTTTGGTAAATAGTGTTTGCACATACAATTTATTATTATTTGGCAAATACTTTTGGCAAATAACTCAAATTCTCAAATACTAGAAAGACCTAGTAATTGGGTCAAATCTCATTATTTGGGAGCTTTTAAAAATTCAAATTATACACCAAATTTTTATCTTTTACAAATATATCCTCTATAGTAGTTGTTTGCGTTGTATTACATAATTTTTTATGTGAACACCAAAGCAGTGATGAAATTTTCAGTGAATATGAAAGTGATGATATGGTTATTGATGAAAATGATGAACAATTCGTTCAGGGTAACAAAGTTGTGCACTTCGTCTACTTCATGGTATATGGAATGATGCTTGTTTCACTCACTCCGAACTACCACATTGCTCCAGTGTCATGGACACTACTTGTTATTTGTTGCGACAAATATCCAATAGATTTGTTGTGGATATGGCCAAGCACATGGTGAAATTTCATCCAAATTTTCACCCAAATAATATTTGCCAAAAATATTTGGGAATCTATGGTCAAACGCTAGCTAAGTACTTGAATCTTCACCATGAAATGATGCAGGTCGAATGACATCAGTGTATTGAATGTACGAGTATGTAACAGGGTTGAATAACACAAATAACTAAACTTAAAGGCCGAAAGTAACTCAACTGAAATATAGTATAAATCATGATGAAAATCATTTAAGCTCTTACTGTAGGAATGCAATAATAGTAAATACTGAACTGAAATGTATATATAAAAATATACTTTAATTTACTTTACTGGGGAGTTTCTCTAACCGACAACCATCACTATGAGCCTCGTGATGATACACTGCTTACCCACATTGCCAGAGTCGCCCTATACCTTGTTGGAGTATAGAACGCAACTGAACTGATGGATCCACTAAAAGCCTTTTTGAGGTAGGTGAGGAGTCACCCGCCTTGCAGTACGATCCTATCTACGGTGGCTACATAGTTTATGGGGGCTGTGAGTTGTCTGAACTCTCCCCCATCTTGGTGCTCAATACTACTCCCAAAATATATAATTGTATGCTTATGTAAAATACTCACTGGGTTGAGATAATTACTCAAAAGGGCCTCTTTAAGAGGTAACTGAAATGTACTCTATCTTTCTGAAAACTCTTTATACTTTTTGAAAATAGTACTCTCTTTTGGGTGTGAAAAATAATACCTTCTTTAAGGGGTAACTGAACTTCTCTTTATCTAACTGAGTGCTTTAGAAAACTATTTATGCTCTTCTTAAAACTAGTAGTTCTTTTATCAATATGAAAATAATACTTTTGGAACCATTTATGTTCCCTTAAATTCTTCTCAAAATATACCTTAAAAACTCTTGAACTCACTTTAAAATTCCAAAACCAATGCATGAAAATAAATTCACAAAGGATTTCAATAAAAATCTCATCAACTAAGGATCATGTGAAATATAAGCATGAACAACTCAAGGATATCAATGCACATAATACTTCAATCTCATAATATAAGAATTTAGAATTCATAACAATGACATAACTCATATCAAGAATTTCATAAAACTGAGGGTTTTACCTTAGATTCAACTTGTTACTGACTGAATTGAGATGTAGGGTATGAGAACGATGTAGTCCAACTCTATGAATGGACTTACATACCTTATACACTCCAAATTCTTGAGAAAGGTGAAATCTTTGGATGAAAAGATGGCAAGAATTTGTTTCTTGAACCTTAGAGATGAGTTCTTGAGGAGCTTTCTTGAAAATCTATGAATTTCATTAGTAGGAGATATTAATTCGTGTTAAGATGAAGGAATTATGAAGTTCTATGGTAAAATCTTACCTTGGATGATGGATGAACCTTGGAGGAAGTTAGTTTCTTGAAAACTTCTCTTTGTAGGGTAAATTTATGATCGAAGGAGGTGAACTACGTATTTAGGGGTTTTTAAAAGACCCAGACTCCCCACGCCCTCGCGGAAAATACCTCAGGCGCGCAGGAAGGCAGTAGTTGTTGCCTCATCGCGCGCCCGCGCGGAAAATGCCTCGGTTGCGTGGTCGGTGCGTAGCAAGATAATGTCCAGTAAAATAGGAATAACTTTTTACTCCGAACTCCAATTGATGCAAACTTGGTGACATTGGAAAGAAGGCGAGAAAAGTCCCAAAATAGTCCCTCACCTTTGGGTTAAGACTCAAAGTTATCCTTGAGTTTTCATATGGAGCACTAATAGTCCTCCCTTAAATTCTTGCCTATTTTTTAACATTAATTTTGTCCATAATTTTATGTAAGGAATGTCCAATTGTCTTTTTATATATTTAGTAGAAATAATAACTCTATGTGAGAGAAGGTGAGAAGAAGAACACTTTGTTCTGCTCAGTAAAAATATTATTGCAGCTAAACTAAGAACATCATAATATATGACGTTGCAAGGGAAGAAAAAATTATACTATTGCACGTGAAATCATTGTGATGAACCTTTCGACTTTACCTGCAATACGATTTCTACTAAACAAAACAAGGGGAAGAACTTTTGGAGGAGGACCAAAAGTGCACCAATATTGCAAACATGAGGGACTATTAATACTCCATGTGAAAACTCAAGGATGACTTTGAGTCTTAACCCAAAGATGAAGGACTATTTTGGGCCTTTTCTCAAAAGAAGGCTCAAATACCTTTAATTTGATAGGTTGTGGGAAACGTAACTCATTATATTCTAAGAGATATGGTCGTTTGAAGTTTGACCCAAGTAGAATGTTATATTAAAACTTAATCGGTATGAAAGCTTTCAACTCAACTTTGTGCTAGGGAATTCTTGTGACCTTAATTTATATCCAAATTTATTCTCACACTAAAGAATTAACCTTAACACCTAAGCGCAACTTAAAAGTCACCCGATATGACCTTATATGCAAATGAAGAATCGTCCAGATCTTAGCTTAGAGATTTTTTGGGGTGTAACAATGCAAGCCTCCCCTTCATCGATGTCGTACCAATACAATGTGTGACATCATCATTGATCTCCCATTTCCATGGTTCGTGACCCTAAATACTTAAATATTTCAATCATGAGGACAACTTGTGTATCAAGTCTCACTTCCACACCTGCCTCATGTGTCACATCACTGAATTTACACTCCAAATACTTAGTCTTAGTCCTACTCAACTTGAACCCTTTAGACTCCAAAGTTTGTCTCCGCACCTCCAACCTATCATTAACTCCCCCGCGAATCTCTTCGATCAAAACATTATCGTTTGCAAATAACATACACCATGGAAACTCACCCTAAATATGTCACATCAATTCATCCTAATACCAAGGCAAATAAAAAAGGACTAAGCATAGATTCTTGGTGCAACCCCATTTTGACTCAAAAGTGTTCGAGTCTCCTCCCACTATTCTTACCCAAGTCTTGGATCCCTCGTACATATCTTTCATTACCCTAATGTAATCCACCAGTACACCTTTAGGCCTCATTTATTTTTATTAAGATTAAGACGTTTGAATCTGAATGCATATGTTATTTTTAAATCTGAATACTGAACAATTAAACTGTTTGTTTCTCAACATCTGAATAGATATAATAATCTTCTTATTTTTAATTATTACATATACAATTTAAATAAAAGAATTATTAAATATTTAATCAACAAATTATTTCATAAAATCATATATATATATATAAAAAAAGAACCCTAGGGCCGCTTACGTGGCACCACTACAAGCCAGGATTTTTTTAAAATTTATTTTATTTCCAAAACTAGCCTTCTCCTTTCATGAAAAGTTGTGACTTTTATGAAAATTTGTGACTTTCATGAAGAATTGCGACTTTTATGAAATGTTGTGACCTTTTCGAAGGGTTGTAACTTTTCCAAAGAGTTGTGACTTTTTCAAAGAGTTGTGACCTTTTCGATAAGACACAATAATCATTTTTCACACTACTCTTTATTGTCTATAAATAGATGACTACACTATGCATTCAGTGCGCTCAATTTTTTTCATTCTGTTTCATTCTATTGTTGCACATCCTGGTATTTTATTTATAACCGAGAAATTCATCTGTTATCCGCCTTTTGGACCAATCACAGCCTTCTAAACTTGGTGGATAATGGGCTCGCCCCTCTACTCTTCTCCACTTAAATATCAAGCTTCACTTTGCATGGTGTATGGCTTGAACCTGCGACCTAAGCGACAAATTTGTCACGCCTCAAATCCCATTAAGACGGACAGGCACCCGATGCCCTAAAGGCCCGAGAGAACCAACATGTAACATGTGCTTACTATGCATGTAACTATGACAATCTTGTGACAAGTTCACATAGGATGCAGTGATACGAACCGATATAAGTAGACCCAAAACTTATATACAAGACTTGGTCGTTGAGGCCACAACTTGTTAAGACGCAACTGAACCATATACATGAGTCTACAAAGCCTCTAAAAGATAGAAAACCTTAGAGTAGGTCGGGACAGACCCCGCCTTACCCTTAACTACGATACAATACTAAAATGAATCTACCAAGGACTCAGTAAAGCTCCGAAGCAACCTGGAGCTCACCAAAAGTAGCTGAGTGTCGTATGCTCCTATTGAGGAGGTCTACTAGATGGAACACCTGTGCCTGCAACATGAAATAAAGCATCCTCCGGTGAGGGATGGCAGTACGAAAAAATGTACTGAATATGTAAGGGAATAACATATATAAAATAAGAGTTCGAATGAAACCAAGTATCAATATATGTGTGCATAAATCAGAACAGAAGACCACCTCTGTTAACTCTTGTGGGATCATGTATGTTACATTCTTGTCTTTACCTTTCTGCGTGTTATGATCTTTATAGGCATGTGATACGAATGACCAGTTGATCAGTGGTAGAAGAGGCCCTGGGATGCGGTCCTCAAAATTACACAAATTGGGATCGGCCCATGCTAGGCTGTCGCCCCTGAGCTGCCACCCATAATTATATAAATTGCTTCACTTAGATTCTTTAATCTTTGAGATTGTTGTTTTGGTGGTCATAATCATTTTTGAGATTTGGAAATACGGACCAGTAGTAGAAGACATGAAAATAATACTTCAAGACATTAACAATGACATGAGGAGCTATGTAACGTCAATGCATTACTTGTGAGCTTGAATGATACAATTGACTTCACCTGACTGTAGAGTACTGAACATATAATGAAGTAATTCTATACACTAAGAAGAGGGGGAAATATTGTTAGCTATTTGGAGATCGTAAGCTGCCACTATGTTTTCTTTACTAGGAATAGAGCTTAGGAAATTCACTTATTGATATTAATCGCAAGTATTAGATTTCATGCCAAGGAATATGGAATCGAATAGCCCTACATACCTTATTTTCTGACCAATACAACTGTCACGATTCAGCCTCCCTTCTTGGGTGCTACTCTACAATATAAGTCATGATTAAGCTGATGTCAACAGCTAATCATATTAAGGCCCAAAAAAAACAGTAGCTAAACACTTGACAGAAAGTAGGCCCATACAACCCTTACACAAATGGTGAATCACCACACCCTTCTTCTATACGTTAATACAACTTCATACATCATTTGCCAAGATACCCAAACTTCCCCCAACAACAATATACATCAGGCAGCCACTATCAATCCCTAAAAATCTTTCAGCATAATAGGAGAATATTGACTCAAGGATTTATCACTATCTATTATTTCTAGATAAATATATACAAAATTCTCCACCCCAAACCTGTATTTAAAGAGAGGCAAGAATGGGCAGTATTCTTACCTTAATTTCTGGAAATTTATCCTCTAAACTTGTACTTCAAGAACTGAAACTCTCCTTCAAACTTTTACTTGAAAAGGGGACAATACTCAAGAACCCCAAGGTGCTTTAGGGTTGCTGATTGAAGCCAAGAGAAAGCAAGAGAGAAACTTAAGAAATCTGAAAATTTTGCAAGTTAAATATGGAGCAAAAGATCTGATCTTTATCCCTTTAAAAGGGAGGTGTAATGGCCGACTTTCTTGGCCAATTTTGGGCCATATGTTGTCAAGTAGGTGACCCACCTACTTGGCCTTTTAACTTGGGTCTTTTTGGACTTAAGATTATAGGACCTTGGCTGTCCATTTTCCCCTTATTCTTCTACTCAACTTGGGCCAGATTAATGCAAGTATGTGGTAGTGCACTTGGCCCAATTACATGGTAAAAAAAAAGAGTCTTAGTAGGTGATGCACCTACTTGGTCCTTTGGGTTGGTCAATAAGTCAAAGTAGGTGATGCACCTACTTGTCACCTACTAGCTTAATTAAGTCAAGCAAGCAACTCGATTATTTTATTCCATTTTCTAAATATTAATCCCTTTTTCTTCAACTTAGCACTTAACTTTCAACTTTAAGCTCAATTACCACCTTCCTACCTCTAGTTTAACTACTTCCGTCGGAGTTAACTTGCAGTACACATGCGGAAACGTGCAAGGCGTTACCTCACCTTCCGAGCTAGTTTAAACCAACACTAATCATATAAGAAGCACGGTCCCTCACTTATACTATAAGGTTATGTCAAGTATCACATGAATAGAACTAGCATACGCATAATACAGATTGTTACAAAATCCTTCACCTTTTTCCACTCGAGCTAGGCCTTGGGGGCTATCCTGGTATGTTTTTTACAGTCATTAATTTATGCTTATATTTTTTTTATTATTTTAGTATATGCTTTAAACTTTGTTGTTTATGTTTATGCAAAGTTATTGTTATAAGTAATGTGTTAGTACATATTAAATAACAAATGTTAATTGAGTATTCAAGCAAGTTTTCTCTACTGAAGTTGTTGAAGGTACAATAAAAAAAGCCCTTACAAATCTCTAATTTCTTCATCAACAACGTTATTCCTTCACATACAAGGATGCAATTTTGTGTTCTTTAGAAAATTCTCCGAGAGTTAATAACTTTCCATGCCCATATTTTTTTGTTTTTATGTTGTTGTTATCTATTTTTACTAAATTTTATCTGTGGATATTATGAGTACTTTAAGGATTGAGTTGATTGAACTGTTAGTCAATTTTTTGAGGTATCTTATTTCAAAACATAGGAACTTTTCTGGTTAGAATGATTTGTTATCATCATTGAATATCTCATAGTTTACTCCCTTTAATGTATGTTTTTTCTCGCTGTTTTGTTGTCTCCTTAAAATTGTATTGATTATTTTTTGTTTGGTATGTATATGATCTCACTTGTACAAAGCTTTTCGTCCTTTTAATGTTTTTCTTTTTTTCCTTCTCATTCGACTCTTCTAAATATTTTTGGTGTGAGTTATGACTATTTTTGGCAAGCTTAATTTGAAGATTATGAAACAAAACCTACTCTAAATAAAAGTAATAGCTTAAGCTACAAACGATATGTCTATTAACATATATTTGTTGTCCTTCATGTCCCAAGTCATTGCTGAGCGTTTGAGTTATCTAGGTTAGACTCATTTTTAATTTTTTAATGTTCGCGAATATTTCTTTAACATGAGTCTAGAATCAAATATTTTGATATATGTGTACTTTCATAATGCAACAAGTTATACATATATATTTATGAAAAAGTCGTAAAGTTGCATTGATGAAGCATATAGAAGGGCCTTCGGCAGTTTAATGAAGAATGAATTTTTACAAGGATCAACAATATTAATTTGCTGTTGTTTCAAATTTATTTTTCTCCTTTTATAAATTTTGTTAGAGTAACAAAGTAATAATAACGAAAAGTGGTGAACATTTGACCTCAGACAAGTAGATTGTTTCTAAAAAAATTATTTATGTTGTTGCGGTGTACATTTTTTAACGGTCTTAACTTATTTATAACTAATATTGATTATCGAAAACTTTGACATAATTTTTTTTACACAAGGAGTTATTCTAACCATAAAATTATCAAATTCTATAATTTTCATGTATAAAAAAATAGAAAAAGTGATGTTTAATCGCTACATAAAAACAACACTCAATTTTAACAAGACAATTATCATCAAACATATAATATGATAAATTATGTAAAAGATAAAAATGATTAGGTATCAAGATATTTTTAATCATTAATTATATATTTACAATTCTTGAGATATTTGATAATGTCTAATAATTTAATTTTTGTAGAAATGTTCTAAAAACCTACTAAAATTTACTCTCTTTTTTCTTGTTATAACAGTCGATTAGTGGAAAGGTTGTTCAAAAGGTTAGAAAGATTACTTATGCCCGCGCAAAGCGCGGGTAAATTACCTAGTATTGATATAATAACTAGATCAAACTTTATAAAATATGAAAAAATAATGTATAAATGAAAAAAATATTATAGTATTGAAAGTACCTATAGGATGGATTCACACATACCCATCAAAATTTCAACAAAGGAAGATAGTTTTCTATCTAATTTTGTCATGAAATAAGAGAATAAATTTTAAAAGAAATTAAGAGATCCGAAATCGTTGAAGGTTAAGGACCATAATTTGTTATGTTTTATCGCAATCATTTGATGTTAGAAACAAAGTGGGTGTTCATGGTATTTTTCACTTTTAATGGTAAATTCATAAAATAAAATAAAAACCCTCTATAGAAGAACAGATGGAAGACATTGAAACTTTCCAGTCTGGCAAAATCCATGAAAATTAATATAGTTTTTATCCTACAAATAAGAGTAGTATGCGGCAGATTTGCCAAAGAAATACATTTAATTTTAAAAGAAAATTGAAATATCAATTTGATGAAGAAAGGTTCATATTTCAAAGTTTGTGTCTGAATGGCTATAAAACACCACTGTAGATCTAAGAGTATCAGAGATGTTCAGACCCCATAAGTGATAAAATATTTTAAAAAAAACAAATGCACTTAATGGGTTTAGATCTGAATGATTCAGATTCAGACCCCTATTAAGTGCAAACAAATGAGGCCTTAGACTCGAGCATCACCAAAGGACTTCTCTCAGGACTTAGTCGTAGGCTTTTTAAAGGTCAATGAACACCATACAAATCCTCTTTTTCTTTTTTAATAAAGGTAACTTTACATTCACGTCAAAACTCATCAGCAGAGCATGATGAGGTGGGATTTACAGCCCTTAGGGGGTAGTTTCAAAAGTCAAAACTGGGCAAAAACTTTACAATTGAGCTATAAAATCCACCAAGTTATCTACCTCCCCCACCAAATCTTGTTTACACCAAAAATACAGCAAGCTCAAGCTATTCATCTTGATTTTTTTTAGTGTTGTTAAGTTTTCCATCATGTGATCTTTCATTCCTTTCCTTCCACAATGTCCACCAAATGCAGACTGGGATGCACTTCCACCAGTCTCCTTTGGATCTTCTTCTTCTTCCCACTCATTCCCATTGTCTCAGCAAGTCTAAAGTAGTCTTGTGCATTACCCAGTTAAATCCAAGTATACATAAGAACATGTCCCACAGATTTACAATTGTTCTGCAGTGTAAGAAAAGGTGACTGTTAACTTTTGCCTCTTCCCCATACATGTAATACCTTGAGCAAATCTATATACCTCTTCTTTGTAATACTTCATGGGTTAGACATGCTTTCATGTTTGCCAACTAAGTGAAACCTGAAACCTTGTGAGGGATCTTGATTTTCAAATTAGTTTCCAAGGCCATTCCATTTCCATAGTCTGATTAGAATTTAAACTCCAGTAACAAGACTTCACAGTGAAAATCCCTTTCTTTTGCATTTTCCAGATTGGAGTGTCAGGACCTTTAGTGACACTTGGAAATGCATTTAGTGTTTGTAGTAATTCTACTACTCTGTCAATCTCCCATTCATTTAAAGCCCTCCTAAAGATCAAATCCCAACCTTGAGGGCTCCACACCTGTACCACAATGTCCATCTGTTGTAGACTCAATATATAAAGATCTGGGAACATGATCTTCAAATTCTCTTCTCCTAACCAGAGTTCATTCCAAAAACTGGTTTTCACCCCATCCTAATCCTAAAAGATAGATTGGGGATAAAAGATGGCCACAGTCTTCTGATTGTCTTCCAAACAGAGCATCCAAAAGTACCATTTGCTTCTTCAGTGATCCAATTGTTTTGGAGATCATATTTATGTGATATGAATCTCCTCCACAAAGCCTCTTCCAATATTTCTCCATCAGTCTCCTCATAAGATGAATGACTTTAGTAGTTGAACGACCAGGCATGAAACCAAACTGGTTCTCGAAAATGACACATTCCTCCTCACCCTCATCTCCACTACCCTTTCCCAAACTTTCATGGTGTGACTAAGCACCTTAATACCTCTGTTATTGTTGCAATTTTAGACATCACCCTTGTTTTTGTACAGAGGAATCATTGTACTCCATCTTTATTCGCTAGGAATTATAGTTATCTTTAAAATGACATTAATCAACCTAGTCATTCACACTAAGCCTGCAATGTTAGTGTTGTTCCAAAACTCTAATTTAGGTCCAATCATTCTACCCCACCTCATCTTGCACATAGCACCCTTAACCTCATCAACCTTAAAAGTTAAAATACCTACAATATCCAAAATCTCATTGACTCCCTGAGTTCTCTAAATCACCAACATGATGACCATGTCCCCTTCTTCGTTCAATAGTGTGAATGCATGTTTGTCATCTTTGTCTATGGTGTGCCTCTTCCACTAGCTCTTTATCGTCCTCATCTTTACTGCACTTCACTTGATCCACGTCATGAGCCTTCCTCTCCCTCACCTTGGCAAGTTTGTACAACTTTTTATCCTCGTCGGTGTCCCCTAGTTCGGCATACAAGCACTCGAAAGATATCATTTTTGTTGTCGTGACTGCTAATTTCACATCTTTTTGTGTTTCCTTATACCTTATAATGTTCGTCCTCATTTCCTCATCGTTTTGCTCTACACCAACATAGCATAAGTAACCTTATTTGCTCCACTTTGTCTTGAACTTCTCCGTTCCACCACCAATCCCCTCCATTGCCACCAAAGTTGCCCGTCGAAACCCCTAGCACCTATCTAGCTGCTTTCCTGATGCAATTGGTTGTTTTTCCCACATGTTGTTTGCTTCTCCACTACTCCCCCAAACCCCATCTCCATTAACTTCTCCCCATCTCCCAGGCTTAGTCAGGGGTCAAGCCCCCCACCCCCCTTAGCCCAATTAGATCATCGGACAATGATACAAAGTCTTCTTCTTCTTCCCATCCATCTTAATCTCCAAGTCTATTACTAGGAGTTTATGTCGGTAGAATGATTCTCACTCAAAATAACCTTGCAATTCTTATAAAGGAATTTATCATCCTTCTGAAAGAGCAAGTAATCTATCTATGTTTTGGTCAGCGGGCTACTGAATGTAACTACGTGATCCTTTTTTTAGGGGAGTATGAATTGGCTACTAGCAACTTAAAAGTTTTGGCAAAATTTAAAAGCGACACTCCTCTATTTTTCACTCCAAAACCAAAAAATAGATGCACACCGTCAAAACCGCAAGTGGTTGATTTGATGTGACCATTGAAATCTCCGCCAATGAATAACTTCTCGGAATGTGGAGTGACCCTCACCACCTCGTCCAAATCCTCCTAGAAGCGCTTCTTGACCTCCTTATCCAAGCCCACTTGTGGTGCGTAAGCACTAATAATGTTGAAAGTAAGCACTCTAATGATTAGCTTAACTGTCATAACCCTATCACTAATCTTCCTAACTTCCACCAGTTGCTCCCTAAGCTCCTCATCTACTAAAATGTCTACTCCATTTCTATTTCTTGAGCCTTTTGAGTACCACAACTTAAGCCCGTCCTTATCCCAATCCTTGGTACCTACCCACTTGGCCTCTTGGATGCACGTTATGTTAATCTTCCTCCTCTTAAAAATCTTCACTGACTATATGGACTTGCTCGTCAAAGTCCCAAGACCCTATGCTTAGCCGAGAGGACCCCTTAATCCACTTCCCACTCCTACCTCTCATGCCTTGCCTCGATCGAAGACATAACCTTTGTCCCACATCGTACACCAGAGTCACTAAAGAATATGCAAAATTAAACATGGAACAACTAAACTATGGACCAACTCAAATGAGAAAATATATCAATCAATCCATATGGAACAAAGCTCTCTAAGAAGAGCATGAAGAGTTTAGAGGCTGCCTGGGGTTGGACCCCCCTCCCGACCTCAAAAAATTTCATTTGAAAGATCAAGTCGTAGATTTCAGTTAAACGAATCCAAGAAAAAAAGATTTGTCGCAAAATTCATCCTACAACTCCAGGAATTTGCAACACAACCGTGATCATTGTTCTCATGAGCAATCTGCCAACAGTGGGAAATTATTTCCTAGTCAAATTCGAGTTTGATTTTTGGAAAACCCCTTGTTGGAGATGATAGATCACCTACAGATCTACAGCATAGTGAAAAATTCAAATGATTCTCCCTTACCAATTCAAAGAAATCAATCAGCGAATATCTATGAAATTCTGGTAAAATCACAGCCAAGTTTCCATCAAATTCATCAAGGTTCCGGGCAATTTTTTCAAGATTTGACCACTGGGGTTTGTTCCCCACCCCAAGATCTATCTCCACAAAAAATTCACATTGATTGGACGGGCAAAACTTCGACAAGCCTCCTCTAACCACCGATGAAGCTCCACCGCCGACCCCACAGGACCATGGCCATAGCCAAGTTGAACCCTCTCCAAGGCGCACATAACCCACTAAGAATCGTTTCATTCACCAAGCACAACTCCACGAATCTCCATTCTAGTGATTCAAGCGTCTAGGCAATTTTCAACGATAGCAAAGGCCAATCTCCAAATTCCTTTGAGGGATGTGTGCGAAATACTATACCAATCTCAAAAAATTGAAAAGGCCTTTCCAATTCCATTCCAAATTAAACGAATTTGGAAATTAGGGTTTCCCTCAACCTGCCGGTGGATGGCAGCGCTCCGGCAGACATGGTTTTGCAAATTTATCATTGGCAGTATTTGTCAGAACCTTGACAAATTTGACGGCGACCTGAGGCAATTTCCCCAGAATTTCCCAAAATTTTTCTAGTTGATTTCTCCGAATTGGTAAGGGAGAATAATAAAAAAAAATTAGCATGTTGTAGATCTGTACGTGATCTATTATCTCCAACAAGTGGTTTTTCAAAAATCAAACTAAAATTTGATAGGGAAATAATTTCCCCAGCATTGGCAGATTGCTCATGGGAATTTTGAACAATGATTGCGGCTGTCTTTTCCAAATTCCCGGAGTTGTAGGATAAATTTTGAGATGAATCTTTTATTGTTGGATTCGTCTCATTGAAATCTTAGACATGGTCTTTCAAACTAAATTTTCCGAGGTCCGGAGAGTGTTCATCCCCTATAGTAGTCCCTAAGCTCCTTATGTTCTTCCTAGAGAGCTTTTCCTTAGAGATGTTGAAGGATATTCAGAAAAAGTGTCTTATCTCATGAACATGCATGTATCTTGATCTTAGGCATATTTATATGCCTAAGTTGTCAATATTTTCCCATGAATTGATTAGATTGAAGAATAATTTCTAGTTATTATCTTGATTTTTGGTGTAACTTGTGATGATTGTGCACTCACACACGTGATTAGTTGTTTCAGGAATTCTCGAAGAAATTGGAGTTGGAACGATGAAAGGTGGAGCAAAAACGAGCAAAAAAGTAGCTAAGGCAAAAACCAACAGTGGTTGGTGCACTGAGAGGCGCGCCGCGCTAAGGCCTGAAGATTAGAGTTTTGTTTGAGGCGCGCTTCTAGGTGCGACACGCCAAGACGCAAAGTTCTGAAGCCCTTTTCAGGCGCGCTGCTAGGCGCGCCGCGCCACAATGGAGAGATCTAAAGCAAGTTGGAGGCGCGATGGGAGGCGCGAAGTCCCACCTTCTGCCAATTTTTCCAGCTTAAAAATCATTAAATAGGATTTCTAATTGTAGTAGGTTTTGTCTTCAACCTTTCTAACTTTTATAAATAGCCCTTTAAGGCTCCATAGTGAGGGTTCAACTTTTATTGGGTGTGCAAGAGCAAGAATCCACGTTTGTAATAGGTTTTGATCTTCTAACTCTTCTATTTTTCAGAAATCACATGAACAATTGTATTTTATGGTTTTCTAATAGCATGAGTGGCTAAACTCCCTTGTTCTGGGGCTCTAGCTACAAATTGAATGTTGATTATTTAAGGTTTTTGAATTAATTATTGGTTGTCATTATAAGTTACTTCTATATTCTTGTTTTAATATTTTGTGCTTGATCACCATAAGATAAATATTGTCTAATCTTAAAATTGGGATAGGAGAGGTTAGATTGACCAGAGAATATAGAGAGCTCGGTCCACTCATTAGATTGAGGTGATTAGTGTTCAGGAGTGACGCCCGGACGAACACCTTGCTTGGTTACAAAATAGGATGAAATATAAATGCTCGCCAGTTAGTCTATTTATCCTCGCTGAACGATGTAGTTAGATAGCTAACTGGAGTAGGCGACGAGAGGTGTATTGCCCGACTCATATAATTAACCCTATAAATCAGTAACTTCACAACTGAAATTAGTTCTAAGCCGAGAATATAATACATGAGATTTTTTATATGTTGCAGCCCTGGAATTGTCTTTTACTTGCTTGAAATATCATTTTAAAGTCGTTCAAAATTGGTTACTTTTATTTAGTTAATAATTAGTATTAGTTGACAATCATCACAATCTAATAAACGATTACTCTTGCTTTTATTTGTAGAATTAAGTGTTAGATATAAATTGATCATAATTCCCTTGGGAATGATAACTCGTTCCTTTAAGAATCTATATTACTTGCGCGATCACGTACACTTGCGTGTATATTGGGGAGCAACAAGTTTTTGGCGTCACTACCGGGGACTTAGAAATTGATTTATATTCGATCTTTTTAAGTCTACAATTAAAATATTCAGGTATTAATTACTTTATCTTAGCTTGTTTGTTGCAACACTTGATTTTCAGGTCTGGGTCGGAAGGGAGAACTTGTCGAACCTTACAACGAACCCGAAAGAGTTTTACGCCAGCACAGAAAAATGAATCAAGGACGTCCAGGAGAATTGGGGTTAGGTGTTCGGGGAAACATTGATGATAATAATAAAGACAACGTGAATAACCTGGACAACGTGAACAACCAAGAGAACTTGAATAACCAAGGAGTACCTCTTGTCGTACTTGCAAGACCAGTCTGTGATGTGGAAGTCCCACTCACAACCAATGTGGCGTCTGTCTCACCCCTATTTCGAACAGGCCGAAATAGTTCACAACATAATACGACTGACACTCTGATTTCTGGAAAAATTGTCTTGTTTTTGTTTTAGAGTCGCCACCTAAATTTAAAGAAAAATATTAGGAAAATCATTTTTTATATGTAAATATAAACTCTGTTTAGATTTGCGAAACCAGTGAGATTCTGAGTAAGAGTTTTGGTTACTAGAGAGAAAAGTGTAAAGCATCCCTCAGAGCCTATCCGAAGATAGTCCTTAAACTCAATTTAGGAAAATATGATTAGGAAAACTTGTTTATTTACTTGCTTTTAAAAATTAAATGATAAGTTAATTAGTTAGTTTAAGAAAAGAGTATAATACAAGGTACGTCATATATTAGTCTTATAAAATAGCTTTAATAGTAGTATTTTTATCATATTGTAAAATAAATAAATAAATGTACTTAAATGTATGATAAATTTATATGTAAAAAATATATATAGTTGTATCATAATAAAATTATCCTAAAAATATATAGATGTTGAATTTTTGAAAATCTGTCGTCTTATTAAGAAGTAAAATAAAAATAAGATAGTAGTTGGGTGTAAATATGTAGTAATATGTGATGTGTAATTTGAATGAAAATATATAAAATGGAGTTTTCTAAAAATAAAATAAAATAAATGATACTAGATGTTAAAATATTATATGAAGGTTTGTGATTTTAAATATGTTTATTATAAAGTGTAGTATATACATATAAGTTGTGTAAAACATGTGAATGTTTATTATTTTATTTACATGTAAGGATAAGTTAACGATAGATTAGACTTAGTAAAATAATATGTGTAAAGTGTAGGAATAAATCATAAAAATAAATAAATAACATTCGGGATAGTAGTTTTAAAAAAAAGATTATGTAGAAAAATATATATAATATATACCTTTATGTGTATGACATATATATGTACCTTGTATTTGAACCTGTTGTCATATCTAAAATAGCATGTTAAAAGATTAAAATGTTTTTTAGCAATTTTTTATCCAAAAAAGTAAGAATAGTCAATACATTTTTTATAAAGGGGTGATTTAAAGAGTATAAAAATAGGCCTGACTATTAGTACTTATTCTATAGTCACATTTGTCTTGTTAAATATATATGCCTACTTCCCTACTTATTTTCTTAAAAAATGTATGTCTAAAGGTAAACATCTTAGCCATAAGTAATTTCTAAAGGTAATTATTCTAGCCTTTAAACTAGTTTCAACTTTATTTGGAGGTCCTAAGTGATGAGTACGCTTAAATGAATATTATTTTTTAGCTTTTTGAAACTTCATTTGGAAAACTTTTAAACTATGAGCCCCTCTTTTCAACTTAAAAGGCCTGAAAGAATGTTATAAGTAGAAATGCTAACTCATATTTTAAAAAATATATTTTTTCTTGCATTTATTCTAAAAGTATTTCCACAAAATCACAAACAAATGATATTGGCTCACATAAATAATCTTCAAAATAAAAGACAAGCAATATATCAAAAACTTGTAAGTAAATGTTAGTCAACATATCAAAACAATATAATTAAGACTTGAAAGGGGAAAGGCTAAGAAAATATTGTACTCCTAATTTGCGAGACTTCAAGCGTTGCGATGATCCTAATTGTTGTTGGCCTAATATTTTAGGCCAATAACGAGTTTCAAAGTAGAAACTCCAGCCCTCCGATTGTACATGAAATATAAGAAAAGAAATAAGAGATAATGAAATAAAGTAACGTTTTCTGGATAGTTATTGGGTCATTTTTTTTGGGTCTTTTTTTGAGATTTTGATGTTGTTCTTGGCTGATTTCCCCGGATGATCGAATAAGGACCAAACTCCTCCTTTTATAGTTTGAGGAGGCTTCAATGATTCGAATTTGAATCTTTGAAAGATCAAATCTTAGAAGAAAATAATGATGAAGGGGAAGAAAATATTATCAACCCCTTTTCAGATTGATTTGAAAGAATGAGTGATGGCTTGGGGGTTCCAATCTCACAACCATCAGATTAAGGGGATAATAATCCCAAATTTGATGGTCCTTCATGTTCTCCACCTTCTCAGTTGTAGCGGCGGCGGCGGTGGGGCTTTTGAGATCTGTTTCGACTCAAAAAAGATGATGGAAGGAATGCAAAGTTGACAAGAGGGAAGCTATGATTAATGGAGGGTAGGGAGATATGTTGAAAACCACCGGAAATTTCCATTTTCCGGTGGTCCATAGGTAGAAACATTGGCAGAGGACGAGAAATCTTGATGGGAGATAAAGCGTGAAAGGTTTCTAGGAAAGGAACGAGATGGCAGGCGGCTGATGGGTTGTACTATTTTGGAAAAGATGAAAAGGTCTTATCTAATTTGGGTCGTCCGATCGTTTGATCGGACGGTTAAGATAAATCAGGGTTTAAAAGGAAAATGTATAAATATATAAATATACAAATAATGGTAAAAGTGTAATTAACTAGGACCGTTAGATTTAATCGTAGGGTCAAGCTTTAAGCTAAAGAAACACAATCCATGTGCTCGCCTACGTGGCATACACGGATTGGCCGGTTTAAGGAGACTTGGATTGCCAAAATTGCTCAAATTAAAATCATTTAAATTATAACTACTTCTTTATTAAATAGTCATAATTTATTAAATTAAAAATAATTATTTTGCAGGACTAGCTTATTTGATAAAATTAGTCACTCTTAAAATTAAATTAATATAAATTAGTAACTCATTAATTAATTAAGCTTTCTAATTTTAATTAATGTACGAAAAATATCTATTGCGACAAAAGAAATTATATTTAAACAAAAATAGATTCAATTCTTAAGAACGACATTTATTTAAAAAATGAGAAAGTAAGTAGTAATATATATATATATATATATAATATTTAATTTTTATAAGAAATAACATTTATGAAATAAATTTATCAAGTAAAATAAATAATTAAAAATCTCTTTGTATTCCTAAAAAATTTCATAACATATATATCTTATTATTATTATTATTATTGTTATTATTATTATTATTATTATTATTATTATTATTCTTATTATTATTATTAATTTAGTTAAATGTGGAGAGCCAAAATTGGGTGTCAACAACTTGCCCCTTTCTTTGTCCATGGAAGAGAGTAAATAAGATGTGGAAAAATAAATATTGACACAATCCAATTTTAGGCGACCCACCAAAATACACTTTGAGCAATAACTTGGCAAGAATGTTTATGGAGTAATTGCCGAACTCTGGCTTTCGAGCTGCCTACATATCTCAGGTTTCATTAGAAATCAGACCATATGTAGTTCGAGAGTGTAGGAACCTAGCAAATTTTATTAAAAATCTGCCCCAGTATCGAATTATGGTAAAACTGAAATCTTTTGGTGGTGAGGTATGAAGAGATTAACACGACTAAAGGGATGGGATATAGTTCTAAAGACACTTGAATGAGAAATGCTCTGTAGCAATTTCTACTGAAGACTCAAGGTAGATAGATGAATTTTCAAAGGATGCCCCAGTGTCGAGTTACAATGAACTGAGACATGAAAGAGCTATAAGTGAAATTTAAACTTGAACTTCTGAAAATTGAGTTGAATTGAGTTTTGAAAGTGAATCCTAGACGTAGCTAGTGATTCTTGACATTGCACTAACTTGCCCTAGTTTGCTGCTTAGAGGGAGTTCCTCGTTATAATGTGTTGTCCTGCAAAACATGTAAAAGGGTGAAAAGTACCTGTTGCGGTTCAAAAATTATAAATTGAAATAGTAATATAAAGAGTAGAGTGTAAATGTTCAAACGATTGTTGATGTCTCTTTTTGTATTGTGAATGTGATGTAGGTAAAGTAACTTGTATTGTAGAGGCCCTCGACTGGCGGGGCTGTTGTAATGTAAAAGCTTGTATCCAACTGTGTAAAGCTTGTAATGTAAAACCTCTGGTTGGCGGAGTTGTTGTAATGTAAAAGCATGTATCCGGTTGTGTAAAGATTGTAATGTAAATTTAATTATCGGTGTGTGACAGCGTTTCTATGCGTGCTTGCCCCCGATCGATGGAGCTTCAGTGACGCCACTACGATGTGATCTCCGATTGGCGGAGTGTTGCTTTTTTTGCTTATATACAGGCTCCTATTGGCGGAGTGTTGCTTTTTTTGCTTATATACAGGCTCCTATTGGCGGAGTTCGTTTGATGTTTGCTATGTACTGCCTCCTGTTGGCAGAGTTGACGATGTTTGCTATGTACAGCCCCGATTGGTGGAGTTTGAGTGACATTTGATATGTACAACATCCGATCGATAGAGTTTGAGTGACATTCTCTATGTACAACCCCAGGCTTGTGGAGTTTGACGTTGTTAGGCGGTGGTCCCC
>JAJOOO010001607.1:0-43712 GCA_029582685.1 Solanum piurae
TCATAAATAACCATAAGGACCCATAAACTTGAAGTAGAAATAGAGGATAAATGGTTGGACTTGTGGAAAGGAAAGTTTCCACCATCAAACCCACATACTTTGCGAGTTCATACATAGACCAACAACCGTTTCAAGGTCCTCAACTTGTTCACGAGTATATATAACTTAAAAATACAATTAATAACTTCTTAACTTCTATAAGCTCAATAATGTTGATGTAAAACAAGATTATCATCACAAGTCAGCTTAGCCTGTACAAATACGACTATGCTCCCAAAACAGTGATTCTGGCCAGCCTAGTACCTCATGTTGCAGCTTAGATTTGAAAAGGAAAACGGAAAAACTAGACTTTATAACCTCATGAAAGATGTAGATACATATATTAGGGTTTCAAACAAACAAGAATCACCGCAAAATATATTTTGTACAAAAAGATGTATTCAAGACACTAGCCGCTGATCATGCAGGATTTCAATTCCCGGAATATGGGCAGAACTTGCCCTATGTTGAGTCCCATATTTCGTGTCCATAACAGTTAAATCAGAGTTTTACATGAACATAAAAGTTGTAGGTATACGAGTTAGCTTTCCAAATCATATTTATTCATTGCAAACGAAGTTCTAGAGAACAAGATATGCATAAATTACCAACCACTACCCAACTTAGAAACAAAGTTCATCATTTACATATGAAAGGAATGCCATAGCCTATCAATTTATATTCAACATAGCTTTTCACTTATCAAGAAGAGCACCTAAATCTACCAAGTCAAGAGATGACATTCAACAATATAAGACACTTCACATTCCATCATCTTCATTCATAAGTGTTAAGAGAGAACATACTTTAACTCACTGTGCTATCCACCTTACATAGGATCATCACAAGATCACATAAAACTCATGCACATCATACCTTCACATATAGCTTCACATAAAACTTTACATATAGCTTCACATAAAACTTTACATATAGCCTCATATGTGTATAATAATACAACAATATAATAACGTTTATATAATACCCTTCATGGCCTCAATTCACAATAATACAACAAATAACCACCTCCACCAAAGGTGGATCAAACCAACCAATAACAATTATATCAATACTAAGAGATTAAGCCATCTTACCATTCTCCAAGGCCATAACCAACATTACTCAATTCCCTACTAATTCAACATTATTAATAAAGTAGGTCAACTTACCATCCTTTCCAAGCCACCTTCACCATTCTCATGATCAAACAATTCACAATAGAAAGCATATGTAATCATGGTATTCAACTATACAATTTAAGCTAATCATAAGCCCATATTCAACATGAAGACAAATTCACAATTTTTTGCCAATTCAAGGCCAACATCCCACATCCTTCAATTCAATAAAAATTCTTAACAATTCACATATATAATACAATATATGAACAGCCCATACCATACTAAACACAATTTTTATAATCATCTACTCAAAATCAATACACCCACTTTATGGTGAAACTTAGAGAATTTGAGAAAACATGGGTTCATGGGGATTTCTTTCTAAAAACCATTAATAATCATTAATAACAATATGCATCATCGTTTAAAACCCTTTTTATGCAAGAACCCATGCTAGAATCGAAATTAGGACTTTAGGATTTTTGAAGAACTTTGAAAATACTTTGAATTAGCTCTTTGATTGAAAAAGGAATCAAAGATGAAGAGTCCCCATACCTTAATATTGAAAAAGCCCACGAAAATCAATGAAAGAAGCCTCCAATTTGAAACCCTAGTTCTTCACCCTACTTCTTCCTTGAACTTGAGAAAAATATTTGAGAGAGGGAATGATTTTGGAAATTCTAATTGGAGTGACTTTAAATGAAAGAATTTGGTCAAAAAGGGGCTTTATAATTGCTAGGAAAGGCAAAGAATAATAGGAACTCAACTTAGGAAAAGAATTAGGGACCCACAAAGTTAAACTTAAAAGTTTTCCCTAAACCCGTCTAAGCTCGTCCTTTTGGACAGTGCTTCACTATTTCGGGCATAACTTTTTTCTCCAAGGTCGGAATTGGGCAAATTCGGTGGCATTGGAAAGAGGACTCAGTGACCTTTAATTGGATAGGTAAAGTTCCACCTAATTCATTTTGAGCTAAAAGATATGACCATTTAAAGTTGACCCTTACAACTCACTAGTTCAAATGACTAGTTTCCGGACGTCACGGTCATTTCCCATCATTTCTTCCAGTTCTCAACTCCAACACACATGTGAGGTTCTAGTTTCACTAGTTCATTTTTAGGGTTGTTACATTTGTGTTGCATTGAGCTTATTGATGTGGATTTGATGTTTCCTCCTATAATTTGTGCACTTTATTGATGTGTCATGCATGATGGGCAGCTAGTCTTGAGTCTTTAATTCCGTAAGGTGTCTAAAGTTTCATTCGAGGATGAATGTTCCCAAGGGGGAGATAATGTAACACCTCAGAAATAAGTAGGTTGAACTAGAGCCTAAACGTGAGGGTTAACGTCAAGGGTTAAGGGCAACGACTAAGGGTTTTGGGTGAGGGCCATGGCTAGGGGCCAAGGCTGCCTAAAACTAGCCTAGCCACTGCCTACCATGACCACTAGGGTCTTCACTACCAGTGGTGGCCACCACAAGTCGTGGTGCCACTCGTGGTTGGTGAGGCGGTGTGCCCTAAAAATGTGTCAAGCTAAGGCTTCCCTCCATAAGCCAATTTAGGACTCGTGGTCATGGAAGTTGTGTAAGGTTGAAGGAGATACTGGTCAAGGGACCACAGGCACCACCACTAGCCGTGGTTCCCTTGACAGATGGTGAAGGGTGTTTGTGAAGACCCCTTAGGTGCATGGAGGCAAGGCTTTAAAGCCTTGGCACGACCTTAACCACGACTCATGCTCTTGACCACCGATTATGGGAGATGTCTTGGTCATTCCTTAGGCTCATGAAGGCTTTATAAGTTGACGAGGGTCACTGGTCAAGGGACCATGGGGACCACCAGGAGCCGTAGTACCCTTGACGGCTTTTTTAAGTGGTCGTAGTCCCTGGGACGGGCTTCCAAGTCGAGGGTCAATTGGTAATTTCCTATTTAATTATTTTTATTATGGGGTCGATTTTAATTGTTTTATATCACATATATGAATGGTTTTAAGTCATTAAACACCTATTTTTCTTGATTATTCCCAAACATCCAAAATAGTTCATCTTCTCCAAAATTTCTCTCTCTAGAGGTTTCCAAAGATGTAGAAGGACAAGTGGAGGTTCAGGCTTGAAGAACCAAGGCATTTCTTCTCAAATCTAGAGGAAAAATCCATTAAGGTATGGTAGTTTTCATCCTTGGTTTGCTTCCACCCAAGGATCCCCTTCAAAAGATGATTTAAAATTTTCCAATATCACCCAAAAAGTTAGGGTTTCAATTTAAGCATGGGTTCAAATTTAAAACGTTTTTAAAGGTTTATTAATGATGAATTACGATTGAATCCATGAATTTATGTTGTTTTAAGATGGAATTTCCCCATGAACCCATGATTCCCCCAAAATACTAAATTGTGAATTGTGATTTGGGATTGATTGATTATGAAAACATTTGAAGGGATTAAATCTATATTGATTTAGTTTATTGAATTATATCATTATTCATGCCTAAATTGTAGTATTCTAGGTGTATTGGTGAATTGTGATTCATGGCCTTAAAGACCAAATTATGAAGGATTGATGTATAATCATGATGCTATGTGTGTGCTTTGTTATTTCAATCCAAGTAATGTGATCATGTCTAGAATTCAATTGTGTTATTATTGAAAGGTTATTTTCAATTATACACTTGTTCATGATGATGATATGTTGTAAAGGGTTCTTCAATGTAATGTTATACCTTCAACTGGTAGGCTTAGGACATCCTATTTTTGTGTAATTGAAGGTGATCTTGATTGATGTACATTGAATTGGTAGTCTTAGGGCATCCTCTTCTTGTATAAATGAATGTATCTTGACTGAATGAAAATTGAATCGGTAGACCTAAGGTTGGTAGCCCTTTCATAGGGAGTCAATGGATGACATCCATGCATTGCACGAGTAGGTTTTGAAAGGGCTATGGTGTGATTCTCCAAAGGCTTAATGTCTAATGAATGAATTTGCCCTTAATGAAGCAAATCAGAAGGTTGACTTAAATTCTTAATGTAATGATGCATGCTATACTTGGATTGGATTATGAGTTACTTTTCTTGTCATGACTTATGAAATGTATGTGTTCCTTATGCATGAGTATTGATTAAAGATAAGTATGAAAAGAATGGTAAGTTCATTAAAGGTGGCCTTAAAGTGGTACTTAGTAGGAATAGTCGTACGGAATGCTATTATTACATTACACAAGGATAGATTAGGGTTACTTGTGATGAATTTTCTAATGTGATGAAATGACTTATATGTTGATTATGTTTGTATCTTATGCCTTTTTATACTAAAGTTCATTATGTTACTCAAAATTGGCATATAGCGTAGTTTTCAACCAAAATGTCCTTTTTAAGCATGGTTTTTGCATGACTATCATACTTAGTACATTTTTGTGTGCTAACCCATATTTCTTCTATTTTTACTGCAAAGTGTAGGTTACGGCACGTGAGTTGATTCCCTCTAGTTGAGTTAGGATGAAGTTCTTCCAAGGCTCGTGGTATGTCCTCATGGATCTGAGGACAAGTGCTTTTATTAATCTTTCATATCTTTTGATTGTATTAGAATCTTATTAGACTTTCTTTTGTAAGGGTCGTGACCCTAGTTATGACTCAAGATGTTTTAGATGGCCATGTGATACTAGGAGACTTCCGCTGTTTTAAATGATGTTTTCGATTGTATGGATTTTAAGAAAAGTTTTAAATTTCACACTATTTCTATTATCTTATGTGTAGGATCAGGTCATGACAAACATGGTATCAGAGCACAAGATTTTGGGATGGTTTTTAGGATTGATGTTTCGAAAGCCACGTCGAGTGGAGTCTTTTTCATGAGTGTGAATCGCGACACATATATGAATGAGAGGCTATAAGACGTTAGGAAACCTCACTTCTTTCATTACTCTTTAAGTCATTCCTTAGAGTTTTAACTCTATGAATATCCTTTTCCTAACTCTTCTCTTGTATTTATAGGATATGAATACAAAAAGGGCAAACACAAAAAGGATAGAAGAGGAGATTGTGAATGAGGGAGTTCCTCCCAAAGGTCCTCAAGGTAACCAAGTTCCTTAAGGAAATCAAGTTCCTATGAATCTTCCAGCCATGTCCAATGAAGAAATTAGGTCGACTCTTTTAATGATGGCTCAAGCCGTAACTTCTCAAGCCGAAGATATGACGGCTCAAGCCACTAGGGGTGTTGAGACTCATGTGATCCCTAATGTAAGTACTAGGGCTTCTAGGTTGAGGGATTTTATGAGAATGAACCCTCCAGTGTTTCTAGGTTATAAGGTGGGAAAGGAACCCAAGAGTTTTTGGATGAGGTATATAAGGTAGACAATGCTATGGGGGTGACTTTTATAGCAAAAGAAGAACTAACCGCTTACCAATTGAAGGATGTTTTCCAAGTTTGGTTCAATCAATGGAAGTGTAATAGGCCGGTAGGAGCGGGGACTATAGATTGGGAAGTGTTCAAGAAAGCATTCCTTGATAGGCTCTTTCTCCGTGAGAAGAGGGAAGCTAAGGTGGAGGAGTTTATCAATCTTATGGGAAGTGCCAAGCCGGTACTAATGCGTACTATGGTTATGGGAAGATTGATCATCAAGTGAAAGATTTCCCTACACATACGGCCAACGTAAGAGAGGCCAAACAAGCTTCTCTTAGTGTCCCGGATCTTAATGCTTCAAAGAATAGTCGTTTCTATGCACTTCGGGCTAGAGAGGACAAAGGAGCCCTTCCGGATGAAGGCACCGGTATGTTGATAGTTCCTTCAAGTTGTTAATTCCTTATAGATATATATGTTTTATTTAGGTCCCTATGCTATTGTGTTATTTTCATGTTGGCCTTAGTATGGGTTTGTTCCTAAGGGGGAGATGGTATGCTTGGAAGACAAGGTTGTTGAGTGTTCTGATAGCCTTATCACTTTCTTATTTTCCTATTCACGCTTGAGACCAAGAGTTCCTTATGGCTTGTTTCATATTTTGGAGTCATGTGTGATTATATGTTTCCATGATCTCCTTATGTAATGCATGTTCTTGATGAATTCATGTTTAATGTGAAAATGAGTTTTTATGATTTATGTTCCTCATGTTGATGTGCATTTGGTATGAGTTGTCTATATGATTCATGAGGTGAATTGTTGAATATGCTTTTTTGTGCTTTTGAGAGTTATTGCATAATTGGTTTTATGATGTTATGATGAGCATGATGTGAGTTGGAGAAGGAAATTCCTCCAATGAAATGAGAAATGTTAATGTTTTCGTACATAATGAGTTTGTAGATGTAGTTCCTACTTTCTTGTGTTGCATTGAGCTAATTGATGTGGAGTTGATGTTTCCTACTATGATTTGTTCATTTTCTTGATGTGTCATGCATGATGGGCTACTAGTCTTGAGTCTTTAATTCCGTAAGGTGTCTAAAGTGTCATTCGAGGATGAATGTTCCGAAGGGTAAGATAATGTAACACCTCAGAACTGAGTAGGTTGAACTAGAGCCTAAACGTGAGGGTTAACATCAAGGGTTAAGGGCAACAACTAAGGGTTTTTGGTGAGGGCAATGTCTAGGGGGCCAAGGCTGCCTAAAACTAGCCTAGCCAATGCCTACCATGACCCCGAGGGTCGTCATGACTCGTGGTGGCCACAATGAATTGTGCTGCCACCCGTGGTTGGTCAGGTAGTGTGCCCTAAAAAGGTGCCACGCCAAGGCTTCCATTCACAAGCCACTTCACAGCTCGTGATCATGACCACGGGCCATGGGAAGGATCGTGGGGTTGCCTTAGGCTCATGGGAGTTGATTAAGGTTGAAGGAGCTACTTGTCAAGGTACCACGGGCACCACCACGAGCCGTGGTGCCCTTTATGGATGGTGAAGGGTGTTCTTGAAGATCCCTTAGGCGCATTGAGGCAAGGCTTTGAAGCCTTGGCACTGCCTCAAGACCACGACCTTCACCATGACTCGAGGTCTTGACCAGGGATCTTGGGAGGTCTCGTGGTCATTCCTTAGGCTCATGAATGATTTCCAAGTTGAGAAGGGTCACTGGTCAAGGGACCACGGTCACCACCATGAGTTGTGGTGCCCTTGACGGCTCGTCCAAGTGGACGTAGTCCCTGGGATGGGCTGCCCAATCGAGGGTCAATTGGTAATTTTCTATTTAATTAGTTACATTATGGGGTCGATTTTAATTGTTTTATTTCACATATATGAATGGTTTTAAGTCATTAAACACCTATTTTACTTCATTATTTCCAAACACCCAAAATAGTTCATCTTCTCCAAAATTTCTCTCTCTAGAAGTTCCCAAAAAAGAAGAAGAAGTGGAGGTTACGGCTTCAAGAACCAAGGAGTTTCTTCTCAAATATAAAGGAAAAATCCATTAAGGTATGGTGGTTTTCATCCTTGGTTAGCTTCCACCCAAGGAGCCCCTTCAAAAGATGATTTCAAACTTTCCAAAATACTCCAAAAAGTTAGGGTTTAAATCTAAGCATGGGTTCAAATTCAAAACATTTTGAAAGGTTTATTAATGGTGAATTATTATTGAATCCATGAATTAATATTTTTTTAAGAAGGAATTTCCCCATGTATCCATGATTCCCCCAAAATACTAAATTCGGAATTGTTATTTAGGATTGATTGATTATGAAAACATTTGAAAGGATTAAGTCTATATTGATTTAGTTTATTAAATTATATCATTATTCATGCCTAAATTGTAGTATTCTATGTGTGTTGGTGAATTGTGATTCATGGCCTTGAAGGGTAAATTATGAAGTATTGATGTACATTTATGATGTTATGTGTGTGCTTTGTGATTTCAATGCAAGTAATGTGATCATGTCTAGAATTCAATTGTGTTATTATTGAAAGGTTATTCTCAATTATACATTTGTTCATGATGATGATATGTGGTAAAGGGTTCTTCAATGTAGTGTTATACCTTTAATTGGTAGGCTTAGGGCATCATTTTCTTGTGTAATTGAAGGTGATCTTGATTGATGTACTTTGAATTGGTAGGCTTAGGGCATCCTATTCTTGAATAAATGAATGTATCTTGACTTAATGAAAATTGAATCGGTAGACCTAAGGTTGGTAGCCCTTTCATGAGGAGTCAATGAATGAATAATAATAAACCTTGAATCGGTAGAACTATTGGTGATAGCCCTTTCATGTGTGAAATGATGAACCTTTAATCGGTAGACCTAATGGTGTTGGCCCTTTCTTGAGGATTCAATGAGCTATCCTTGTAATGCCCCTTAAATCGGTAGCCCTAATGGTGGTGACCCTTTCATGTGTAATGTACTTTGGGTTGATAGACCTAATGTTGGAAGCCCTCTCAAGTATAATAATGTTAATAATAATTTACTACTCTACGGGAATGTAGGCTTAGTACCGAGTGGATATGGTAAGATGGAATCTCTACCCACATTAGGTTGGGTTTCAATGAACATCTTTCTTAGACCATAACTATGTGCCCACATAGCTATAGCTAGTGGATCCAACTAAGCTAAATCGGTTCTACCCTAGGCAAGTAGACCAACTCTTTACCGTGTGGGTCATGACACCAGATTCCATGATTTGCTCTCATGGTCTATGTCGGTTACGGCTTATTCCCATTATGCAAGACCTGTGCTATGGTTGATTGAGAGGTTCTATGAAGTGTAGGTGGTAGTATGGAATGCCAACCATGCATTGCACAAGTACGCATTGAAAGGGCTATGGTGTGATTCTCCAATGTCTTAATGTCTAATGAATGAATATGCCCTTAATGAAGCTAATGAGAAGGTTGACTTAAATTCTTAATGTAACGATGCATGCTATACTTGGATTGTATTATGAGTTAATTTTCTTGTCATGACTTTTGAAATGTATGTGTTTCTTATGCATGATTATTGATTAAAGAAAAGTATGAAAAGAATGGTAAGTTCATCAAAGTTGGCCTCAAAGTGGTACTTAGTAGGAATAGTAATATAGGATGTTATTCTTACATTGCAGAAGTATAGATTAGGGTTACTTGAGGTGAATATTCTAATGTGATGAAGACTTATATGTTTATTATGCTTGTATCTTATGTCTTTTTATACTAAAGTTCATGATGTTTCTCAAAATTGGCATATAGCATGGTTTTCAACCAAAATGTCCTTTTAAGCATGGATTTTGCATGGCTATCATACTTAGTACATTTTTGTGTGCTAACCCATATTTCTTCTATTTTTACTACAAAGTGTAGGTTTCAGCAACTGAGTTGGTTCCCTCTACCTGAAGCTTGGATGGAGTTCTTCCAAGGCTTGTGGTGTGTCCTCATGGATCGGAGGACAAGTGTTTTTATTGATGTTTCTTGTCTTTCATTGTATTAGAATCTTATTAGACTTTCTATTGTAAGGGTCGTGAACCTAGTTTTGACTCAAGATGTTTTTAGATGGCCATGTGAGACTAGTAGACTTCTGCTGTTTTAAATGATATTTTCGATTGTATGGATTTAAAGAAAAGTTTTAAATTATGCACTATATCTATTATCTTATGTGATTAGATGCTATGAGGCTTGTATGAAACCCTTCGGGTTCAAGTACATTGTGTCGCGTCCGAGGTGTATGCTCGGGTCGTGACAAGTACCTCCTTGTGCCATACTATCCTGAGACTACGTATGTCTAGCTCGGAAGTTCTGCGAATTCTGACTGTTATACTCACCTTTGTTTCTGGGTGCAAGTGCACTAGCAGATGATGGAGCAGGTCCCTTCTATTTTTTATGGAAGGAAGAACGGTTCACAATACTACTTTGCTACCGGACTCATTCCCTGTCTTAGCTTTCTTGTTTCTAAACTCCTCCCTATCGTTCAACTTCTCTTCCTCAACCTGCTGCACATAAACTATCAACCTTGCTATATCCATATCCCCTATAGGCATAGCTGCCTTGCTCTCCTTGCTCGACAGACGAGACATCCCCGCAACAAAAAGACTCAATCTTCTTCTCATATCCGCAACCATCTCAAGAGCATATCAGGAAAGTTGGGTTAACTTCAAACTATATCATGAACAGTTAATGAATCCTGTTTAAGGATAAGGAAATCTCGTACCTTGGCTTCTCTCAATTCACAAGGGAAAGAAACGCCCCAAGAAATCCTCCTCAAACATAGTCCAACTCAAAATTGGTGCAACCTCAGCTCTACCCTTCTTCCACTGGTCAAACCGAGTCTTAGAAACATTCTTCAGTTGATATGCAGCTAGTTCCACTCGCTCAGCATCGGTGATGTGCATTACCACAAATACCTTGTGCAGTTCCTCAACAAAATTCACTAGATCCTCACTAGTGCTTGAACCAGTAAAGCTTGGAGGATACATCCTCAAGAACTCAAGGATCCTCGAAGTATTAGCCTCTTCTTGTCGAGCCCCCTGTTTGTTGCCCAACCTGGTTGGTCGCAACTTGGATTAGCATTCAGATTTCTTCCCAAAATTCAGCACTGGTGACCTCTCCTTGGGGTTGCAATTCTGGTGCATTCAGTACCTCTTGTTCCTCAACATTCCTCGTAGAAGGATTAACTCAAAAAATGTTTTGTGGAGGCATGATCAACTGAAAGATTAGCACAAGCACGAGTTAGAGAGAGACTTTATAAAGATGAAATCTATCGCACGAAATGAGTATGAAAGAAGTTAAGGAATTTCCTAAATGTTGCAGCCTCCTAATTATAGATGTGTCATGTTTCACATTGATAACTAGGACTTTACAGACACGGCTTCATAGAATCCCTAGGATTCGTGAACTCTGTGCTCTGACACAAAGTTTGTCATCCCCTCAGCCTTCACCCTTGGTGGGACTAGCACTCGAGAACCATTGTTGACCCCAGGTAAACCCTTGGCATGGCTTAAATTATAGCGGAAGACTTAAATAACAAGAAAATAGTCTCAGAGGATAACTCATGCAAGAACTTAAAGAAATATTAGACTAGCCAAAATGGCAACTTAAGTCTTAACATAAGCAACTGAAAATGGAAATACTAAAGAACTATAAATATCCATCTATGAAGCCTCTAAAATAATGAGGGTTGTCGGGACAAGACTCCTGATCATTCTAACAACTAAAGTACTAAAACAATATAAAAGGGGTCCTCCGGAAAGCAAGGAGGCTCACCAAGTGACTCTGAATGCTCAATTGGATCAACGAGGCACTAGATGCTAATCCTGGTTACCTGTATCTGCATCATGAAATGATGCAGGCCAAATGGAATCAGTACATTGAATGTACGAACATACGAGGGGAAAACTAACATGACATAAGCTTGTAAGGAATCTGAAAAGAACACTTACCTTAGTTTTACTTAACCTCTTAATACTCAACTCAAATGCAAAGTACAAACAACAATAAAGGTAAAGTTTATACAAAGCATTTAAAATAGTAGATCACAACTCAATGTATTTTAGAAATACAATAACAACTCAGTTTACACATAATGTATTATAATATTGTGGGAGTTTCTCTAACCGACAACCATCACCATGAGCTAAAGTGATGATACAACATCTCGCCCAGGCTGCCAGAACTTTCCTATACCTTTCCATTATATAGAATGCCTCAACTAAGTGTATCCACTAGTCTATGCTAAAAAGCACTAAGGAATCATCTAAAAAGTATGATCATTTCTATCCATGATGGCTACATGGTTTATGGAGACTTGAGTTATTATGAAGTCGTCCCCATATTGGAGCTCAATACTACTCCCAAAATATACTCAGCTCATATATTTTAAAAACAAAACCATTTATGTGATTTGAGATAATTACTCAAAAACTAGCTCAAAGGCTCTCTTGGAAACCGGTGTTTCCTCTCTTGTTTAAATGTGAAAACATTTCAACTCTCAGGAATACTTAGTTCCCGTATAATCTTTTCAAGGAATGAACTTTACTCTTACTCTTTACTCAACTCAAAACTCAAGTCTTAAAACAAACTTAAAACGTTTGTAAAAGACTTTCTGGAAAACTCTATGAACTTCTCCTGACTTGACTCATAACTTTTCTTGAATTAAATTATGGATTCAAGGTTCATGATCTCATGTTTATGGATGATTTCATGATGTTTTAGACGTACCTTAGAGTGTAGAAATAAACTAGAAAACTTAGGTACGTTACAAGAGAACTAGTACGGAAAGAGGTGGGAAAAAGTGGAACACTCTGAGTGGCGTGGGGGGCCGTAACCAAAACTTCAGAACTGAAGTTGGGGAGCTCTGGCTGGCGCAGCGCCCCAGAAGAAAAACTTCAGAGAACTTTGTGGGGAGCTCTATGTGGTGCGGCGCCCCACCCATTTCCTCAGGTGTTTGATGATTTTTCTTGCTCTTTTTTCAACTCTAAACCCTGTAAACTCAATTGGATCTTTTCCCAAATACTTAGATTCGATTACATAATCAAAATATGCAAGAATCTACTCAAAACGACACCTAATTTCATGAATCAAAATCAAGAACTCCTCAACAACTCCAACAATCAAGAACCAAATAGAACTTCAACAAAAATCCAATCAAGAACCCAATTTCTATACTTTCAACAACACAAATTCGCTGAAATAAATTATTATTGGTGCGTCGGTGAACGAACCTAATGCTATGTGATCTCACATACCTCATAGGGATAACCCCTTGACGAAATCGACAAGAAAAATCCTTAAGAACGATGAACTTTGGGTCTTTCTCCTCTTTTCTCCTCTTGCGTTCTTTCTCTAAAAACCCTAGCGTGAAATCTTTGAGTGCGTAAACTGACCAAATGCAGTTTAGACCCCTTAGTAAATACCAAAAACGAATTAATTTAATTGAGTAATGAAAAGACCAGTATACCCTTCTAAATTCCGGCTTTGACTTTCCTTATTTAGACAGCCGAACTTCAAATAGGCATATCTCTCTCATACACACTCAAAATCGCACAAACTCGGCAGAGTTGGAAAGATAATTCAAATATCTTTCCTACGGTATCTTCTAGCACACCTAACTAATCCAGAGCTAGGAGTTATGGGCGTTTGAAATTGACCAAAAGCCCATACTTAACATAACTTAACCTATTTTCCAGATTTTTCATTCTTCCCAAAAAATGACTCTCTATTTCAATCTCTTTCTAGTTCTTTCAAATAGCGAGGTGTTACGGATTTATATTAGGATCATTTTCACTTAATTAAGTGACACTTGGTGTAGGCTTTAAATGTATATCATGACTGGGAAGGATGGGTAATACGTAACTCGAGGTAATTAGATGTGTATTAGAGAAGAAAATCAAAAACAAGAAAGTTAAAATTTTAAGAATTTATCAATGTCAACATTTGGGATAAATGAGCTCAAAATCGAGGTTTGAAAGTCCATCTACATCCGAAGGGTGATTTATGACTTGAGTGGATTGTGTGAACAAGTTCTAATGAAATCAGGAGAGATTCAGAAGCTTAAGTAGAAAACTAGTAAAATTGAAGATTAAGAGATCATCACAATCAAATATGTGCCTAGATACCTCAGCTTGGTATTTGACCATCCCAACAAGTTTGCAAGGCATTTTGGTGAAATTTGCATATTTGATTTTCTTCTCGATAGGTTCATGCACTTAACCAGATAATGGTAGGCACCTGATTTTTAAGAACTTTGAGGTTGCAAGATTGGGTGTTGCAATCACAAAAAAGTGATGGGGTTGTTTTGATTCAGGGTCACAAGGGTTGTTGTACGATTGCGTAGGGGAGAATGCTGGGCAGAGCATTGTGATCATGAGGGTTGAGGTCCACGATCGGAAATAGAAAGGAATGAGCGGTTTGTGGGGTTTGCGATGATATTAAAATGAACAATCTATCTACCTTCGTAAGGAAGGGGTAAGACTGTCTACACACCATTCTAGCCAGACTCCATTTTTTGAATTAAATAACTAATTTCGTTATTGTTGTTGTTATTGTTACGAGAAAAGTCCCAAGGTAAGAATCTCTCTAACTAGCAATCCTATTAATAAATAACTAGGTAATGAGTCTTTGCATCGCACGGTCATAAATAAATGCATTAAACTAAGGACTAATCCTTTACTAATATCTGAATATTAAAAATATAGGCTCTTCAAAAAAATAATTTTAAGAGTATTCTAACATGAACTAGAATACTATACCTTTTCACAACAACTTTATCTCATTCCATACCTTTCTTGTAGATTTATCATTAAAACTGTAGATGTGTGACATTATATACATAAAATGATACACTTTATCCAAATAATGTATTCATTAAAACAATATTGTACCATACAATACAGTACATCATGAAACGATACATAACAACTATCCAAATAGACATTGTAATATAGCAAAAATAGAACAATTAAGATCATGTTTCCAGAAAAACCCAAATGTTAGTGATAGAACAAAACTAAAAGCGATTTCTTTCAAAAAAAATCATCAAACACTTAAGGCACAAATAGTTTTAACTAACAAAATTAAATTATTGTCTGAAAACATGGAAAACCAATGTTGGGATATTCAAAAAGTCAATGGGTTAACCCCCACCTAGTTCCGCCTCTGTAGGTATTACATTTTCTTTTATTTATATCATGCTTCCGAATTGGGATTTTTATTGATAACTACCTATATTGTGAATCCTACATTTAATTATATTATCACTTGTTTTGTCTTATCTTATTCCTGAAAATAAAAAGAATCATAACTTTTGTTTTGTGTGTGTTAGGCAAAAATTAAACTATGTTTCTTATTTGAAACTGGACTACTACATTACAACAATACTATCACATTCAAACTTATTTGGATTTTGTATTTTATATTTTTCTTTAGTTGTATAAAAGTTTATATATAACTAGTTTTTATCCTAATTAAGGACCAATGAATCTCTAACCAATGATAAATCAAAACAATGAGAGTTAGTAATATAATTACGTTGTAATGTGTGTAGTTTAATTTGTACTTTCTAAAAGCATATATATAATTAGTTCTTTCAAAAACTTGTTGGATTACATTATTACTATCATAAGAGAAAACAATATCGTCCTAACTATATGACACAAACTTTTATTGTCATGTTAAGATGCAAAAACATTAACATTATTCTTATTAAATTTTTCTTATTAATCTAAAGGTTGGGGTTATTAAAAAGCACTCCATGAAAAGAAAGGCAGGATGTTCCATCTTGAAAAGGAAGTCTACAACGAAGAAACAGAAAAACAATAACTATTGCAAGAGGGAGGTCAAAAAGTTTCTCAGTGAAGCAATGAACAACCTCATTAATAGGGATGCCAAGCACAAAAACAAGGTAATTTAATGTTGTGCTAGCTATTAGAGAACAATTTTATTTTACAAAAAAACTACTATAGAAAATATAGGAATTAGAAATCGATAAATCTCATCATTAGAATAAAAAAAGTTATCATTGAACAATCTTATTTAATGATGGATTAACAACAAATTATCAAAAAATACTAGTTAGCTATAAGCTATTTGGCGACTAAATTTGTAGTTGCACTATATTTTTTTTATCATAATTTTATATATATATTTTATGTATTCTTACAATATTAATAATTTTATAATGAAAGGATGTTGCAATTTCAGAAGATTCCTCCCCGAAAAGAAAAATAAAATTTTCAATCTTGGAGGGAGAGCATGTAACAACGGATCAAATAGGAATATTATTCACACCAAAGAAAAAATACAAGTGAAAATATTTTTTGAACAACATAAATTGGGGTTGGCATCACAAGGTTCAACAAATTGTGGGAGGCCTAGTTGGCGACAACGACATAGCTAGTAATGGTGCAAACGGTGGCGGCAACGAAGAAGGGAGAGGCCGCAAAGATGATAGCGGTAGAATTTGAATATCCCAACATTGGGTTTTCATGATTTCAGACAATAATTTAGTTTTGTGAGTTAAAACTATTTGCGCCCTAGGTGTTTTGATGAATTTCTTGAATGAAATCACTTTGAGTTTTGTTCTATCAGTACGATTTGGGTTTTCTGGAAACAAGATCTTAACTGTTCTATTTTTTTTAAATTACAATGTCTATTTGGATGATTGTTATGTATTGTATTGTGTTATATTGTATGGTACTGTTTTATTTTAATGAATATAATGTGTGGATAAATTATATCATTTTATGTCTTTATATAAAGTCACACGTGTACGGTTTGAATGATAAATCTACAAGAAAGGTATGGAATGAGATAAAGTTACTGTGAAAAAGGTAAAGTATTCCAGTTCATATTAGAATACTCTTAATTTTAGTTTTTTAAGAGCCTATCTCTTTAATATTTTTAATATTCAGATATTAGTAAAGGATTATTCCTTATCTTAATTCAATTATTTATGACCGTGCGAAGCATATGCACATTACCTAGTTAATTATAAATAGGATTGTCAGTTAGATAGATTCTTACCTCGGGACTTTTATTATAACAATAACAACGATAACTAATTCAGTGTAATAAATTCAACAAATGGAGTCTTACTAGAATGGTGTGCATGGTGTGTAGATAGTCTTACCCCTACCTTACGAAGGTAGCAAGATTGTTGATTTTTTACAACATCGCAGACCCCACAAATCCCCTGTTCCATTCCCTTTCCAATCGCAGACCTCACCCCTCATGATCACAGTGCTCTACCCAGCATTCTCCTTTACGCAATCGCACAACAACCCTAAAGCAAACACAACCCCATCACCTTTTCGCGATTGCGACACCCAAGCTTGCAACCTCAAAGTTCATAAAAATCAGGTGCCTACCATTATTCGATTAAGTGCACAAACCTATCGAGATAAAAATCAAATATGCAAATTTCACCAAAATGCCCTACGAACTTGTTGGGATGCTCAAATACCAAGCTGAGGTATTGATAAGTCTTAATGCTCCCAGATGTTTTGATGATCTCCTCACAAATGCATGAACCCGGTCCTCTGTAGAGTATGCTCGTCCAGGCATATGTGCTACACAGTTGGAAAGTTGTCGCGACAGAGGTTGGTGAGGTCATCAGTGTACCACACCAATCAGAAGGAATGCGGTTGTTTGTCCAGTGGTTAATAACTCTTTATGGTTGATTTATTCAACATAACAGAAAAAATCATTTAATTCATACTAAGAAAGATATTCAAGCTTCAACAAACAGCAAGGGACCTCATAGACTGTCAAATTGTTTTCTGAACCAACTATTATTTTGATTGCTTGTATTTGTGCTTACATTGTAGGATTCATTTTGCTTGTGTTAGAAACGTTTCAAACTTGGGTGAATCACTGTAAGAACTTAGTTGAGGGTAAATTTGTGTCTTACGTTAAAGTCTATATTAATCATGTGGGTTAGTATAGTGGGCAATGCAAGCATTGCTTTGGCTCATTGAGTGATAGAATGTTACTCAGAATAGAGATTAGGAGGTTAATCTCGTGTGTGTTGTAAACTATGTTTTACTTTTTCTTGTGAAGATTAGTAAAAGCAGTTTAAAAAGACTGTGAGACAGGTTGTGGTATTACTCCCTTGAGCAAGGAGGTTTCCACGTAAAGTCATGTATGCTATATTTACCTTCTGTATTTTTCTTCTGTTCATTTTAACTGTGTTAAGGACATGGTCCTATCATAACTAGTGAAGCATACATTCCAACAAATGGTATTAGAGCTTGACTTTTCTATTTGGGTAACACCAAGAAAAGAAAAGATCCTGAAGGAATGGTTGCTCCACCTGGCCTGGAAGAAGGTCAGTCCACCACTAGACCAGCTCGTTTCAACAAACAGTTTTATGGATGGTGGAAGGCGTGCATGCATGACTACATCAATGTTGAAGACACTGCACTATATGATGTGATTCTTGACGGACCTTACATTCCCACCAAGGATGTAGTAGATGGAGAACTTACCAAGGTGTTTCCCAAACCTAGAAGGGAATACAATGAAGCTGACAAAAACAAGATAGAGAAGAACTATAAAGCGAAGAAGCTGCTAGTATGTGGAATCGGCTAGATGAGTACAACAAAATCTGTACGTTCAAGACAACTAAAGAAATATGGGATTGTCTCAAAATAGCCCATGAAGGAACGACACAAGTAAAAAATTCTAAGGTAGATATGCTAACGAATCAATACGAAAATTTCTGCATGAAGGAAGGCAAAACCATTCACAAGATGAATACAAGATTCACTTCCATAACCAACGAACTAAGATGTCTTGATGAGCCTATTAACCCAAGAAAACAATTTAGAAAGATACTCAAGGTGCTTTTCAAATCATTAGAGAGCAAAGTGAATGCTATCATTGAAGCAAGAGACCTGAAGGTACTCACCATGGATGACTTGATTGGACACCTTCCAACCTAAGAGCGGAATAGGCAACAAGGGTCAACCATAAGGGAGGGAATGAAGGAGAGATTTTTGGCCTTGAAAATATCTTTGAATGATGGAACTGGAGAGGAGGATGAGATACCATACATCACTAGAAGGTTCCAGAAGATAATCAAAAAGCATGGAGGCTTTCAAAAGAAAGATTATATCAGCAGAGCAACAAATGAAAATGATCTTTGTCCTAATGTGGGAAACCTGGTCATTTTATGAGGGACTGTCCAAGCCAGAAGCAGGAAACTCAGTACTTCAAACCTCGAAGAAGGGACCAGGTCCTAGACTATGCCAAAAGAAAGGCTCATTCTGGTCAAGTAGTGAAGAAAGCCTTTGTTGTCTGGGAAATGGATCCAGTGAATCTGAGGAAGAGGAAGATAGTCGTGAAGATATCCCGATGATGGTTGTTAAAGATGATGAAACCGTATTCAACTCCATTTTCTCACTGATGGCAAAATCTAATAATGAAGAGAATCAGGATGAGGTAACCCCTTTTGATCTCAAAAGTAACCTAGATACTTTATCCATTAAAATTTTGAGAAAACTTGTTGTTTTACTACTTGCCTTAATTGATGAATTAACCACTGATAATTTTATGATTAGTGAAAAACGGAGTCTGTGTGAGGATGAAAATGTAGCTCTTAACTCTCAAATGTCTGAAATTAGTGTTAGGATGAGTATTCTAGAGACTAAGAGTTTGCAGCCCAATGAGGAACATGGTAACTCTGAGGGTGGAAAATGAAAACTTAGTAACTTTGAGGTCGAGCTAGAGGAGAAATTGAAGGGATTTGAGCCTAAGTTAGCTACCTCCCTTGAAAAAAACTCTCAATTAGTGAAGGATCTAAGTAAGATCAAACAAGAGCTAAACCACTCTATCAAATGGACTGATTCGTCTAAGATCCTTTCAAACTTAGCCAATCAGAAGTTCAACAACAGAAAGGGCTTAGGTTGTAGACAAATAGAAGCTCCCTTCAATCCCCACAATAAATATATCTCTGTTTCTCACAATCTTCTGTGTACCCATTGTGGGAAAAAAGATCATCTGAAAGAAAAATGTGAGACTCTAAAAAGAGTAAAAAAAAGGCAGGAGAATTTTCTCATGTCGAGAAATGGATATGTAGAAAAGAAAAAAGTACCTGGTCCTAGATACCATTTTAGCAAGAATACTTTGCCCCCGTGGACAGGAAGGTTTCTCATTAAACCTTCTGACAATTTTTGGGAACTCTATCTCATGTGGGTTCCTAAGTCTAATAAGTGATTCTTGTGCAGAAGAGAGGAAGTAGTCAGTGCTGGTACATGGATAGTGGATGCTCAAGGCACATGACTGGAGACACTCAAAACTTCCTCTCTTTGGAGGCACAGCAGGGCAGTGGTGTGTTGTTTGGTGATGGGAAGAAGGGTTTCATTCTCGGAATAGGGAAAATAGGAAGATTAGAAGATCATTCCATAGACAATGTTCATTATGTGAATGGTTTTAAATACAGTCTCTTAAATGTATCTCAAATTTGTGATAAGTGAAATGAGTTTAAATTCTTGTCTGACAGGTGCTTAGTTACTAATTGTGTAACAAACAAGGATGTTTGTTATGTCTATCAAAAGAGTCAAAAATATGTATGTTGAAGATCTTGACTCTGTAGAAGGGGACAACTTTTCATGTCTAAGTGCTCAAATTGACAGTGCAAATCTATGGCATAGACGATTGGGACATGTTAGTTCATCCTTGCTAAACAAGCTTGTTGCAGGGGACCTTGTCCGCGGACTACCTAAGCTGGAGTTCTTTGACAACAAACTCTGTGAAGCCTGTGTAAGGGGGAAACAAATGAAATCATCGTTCAAAACCAAGAAAGGTGTGAGCACAACAAGACCTCCAAAACATCTCCACATGTATCTATGGGGACCTGTCAGAATTCAAAGCAGAGGATGTAAGAAATACATTTTGGTAATTGTTGATGATTTCTCCAGGTTCACCTGGAATATGTTTATGTGGACTAAGGATGAGACAGTGGGAAAATTTATCACCTTTGTCGAAGAAATTAAACTGAAGATAAACTGCAAGATTGCAAGATTAGACCATGGCACTGAGTTTGAAAACTCTCAAATTGAAGGCTTTTGTAGTGAAAATGGAATTTATCACAACTTCTCTGCACCAAGAAATCCTTAGCAAAATGGAACTGTGGAGAGAAAGAACAGGACCATGGTGGATATTACTTGAACCATGATGATTGACTCGGTGCTTGCAATGATTTTTTGGGCAGAACTAGTCAACACGGCTTGCTATGCTACAAATAGGTGTCTCATCAGGTCTGTGATCAAGAAAACCCTGTATGAATTGCTGAACGACAGGAAAGCTTAAATTGCTCATCTGAAGCCTTTTGGTTGGAAATTCTTTGTTTTGAATAATGGAAAGGATCGTCTTGGCAAGTTTGATTCCAGGAGTGATGAAGTGGTGTTTATTGGGTACTCTTCTACCAGAAAGGCATACATATTGTTCAATAAAAGAACTTTGTGTGTTGAAGAGAGTATGTATGTGATATTTGATGAATCTGATGATAAGAACAAGGATGAACATAATGAATACATTGAAGTGGAGGAACTGATGAAGGGTCAACAAGACAAGGTAATTTAAACTCCTGGAAGTGAACAACTTTCAAAGGAAGAAAAAGGTTCAAAACTCATAGAGGAACCTCGTCCCTCCAGCTTAGGTCAGGAGGGAGATTCTCAGAACCCAGAGCCTGAAGAAGATGAATTTGTTGCTGATATTGAAGAAGAGATAACTAGGAAGTCCAGATGGAAAGATCAATCTTCTCATCCGTTGGACAATATTGTTTCTCCAGTTGACTCTAGAATACAAAGTATATCCAAAACATGAAATCTAGTTGCATATTCAGCCTTCATATCCTCAATTGAACCCAAAAACATTAAGGAAGCTTTAAAGGATGTTGATTGGGTAACATCAATGAAGGAAGAACTACATCATTTTGAGAGAAGCAAGGTGTGGCACCTAGTCCCTAGACCTCTCAACAGAACCATTATCGGGACTAGATGGGTCTTTAAAAACAAACTTGATGAGCATGGGATCATCACCAGAAACAAGTCAAGACTCATGGTACAAGAGTATAATGAAGAGGAAGGGATTGACTATGACGAGACTATTGTTCCTGTAGCCATAATGGAAGCCATCAGAATCTTAATAGCCTTTGCTGCCTACATGGAGTTCACACTCTTTTAAATGGACGTCAAGAGTGCCTTCCTGAATAGGTATTTGAAAGAGAAGGTATATGTCAAGCAACCTCAAGGTTTTGAAGACGTTGATCTGCCAAACCATGTGCTAAAGCTGGACAAAGCTCTGTATGGTCTAAAGTAAGCTCCGAGAGCTTGGTTATGAGCGTCTGTCAAAATTTCTACTTGCAAATGGGTTCAAAAGAGGTAAAATTGTTAATACTCTGTTCCTTAAAATCCAGAGGTGAGGAGCTGTTTATTGTGCAGGTATATGTAGATGACATCATCTTTGGAGCTACCTTAAATGCACTGTGCAAAGAGTTTGCAGATTTGATGAGTACTTGCAAAATCAAATAGTCCTCTCAGGGTACATCAATATACCAAGAGAAGAACATAAAAGAATTGCTGAAAAAGTTCAACATGCTTGAGGCAAAAGTTCTTGACACTCCCATGAGCACAAGTGTCAAACTTCACCTGGATGAAAGAGCGATTGATGTTAATCAGACCATGTACGGAGGAATTATTGGGTCACTTCTCTACCTCACTTCTAGTAGGCCTGACATAGTTTTCAGTGTAGGAATGTACGCCAGGTTCCAAGCAGCACAAAAGGAATCACACTTGAAGGAAGCTAAGCGAATACTGAGATACTTGAAGGGAACACATGGCCTGGTCCTCTTTTACCCTTCTGGTGACTCATTTCATCTAAATGGTTATACTGATGCTAACTATGCAGATTTTCTTGCTGATCGAAAAAGCACCTGTGGCATGACGCATCTCCTAGGATCATCATTGATTTCATGGGGCACCAAGAAGCAAAATTTAGTAGCCTTGTCTACAGCAAAAGCAGAATATGTGGCTACTGCATCATGTTGTGCTCAATTCTTATGGATTAAGAAACATCTCGAAGACTTTGGTGTTTTCACAGACACTATTTCTCTCATATGAGACAACAAAAGTGCAATGAACATGGCCAAGAACCTTGTTCAGCATAAGAGGACTAAACATATATGTGAATCATCACTTTCTGAGGGATAATGTTTAAAACAAAAATGTAGTGATGAGATTTTGCAAGACAGAAGACCAGGTGGCCGATATTTTTACAAAGCCATTGAGCAATGAAAGCTTCTTCAAGAACAAACTGAAGTTAGGGATGCACAAAGTCACTTGATTTCATAACAACCTTGTATGAAATCTCTCTTTCTAACTATTATAGGGAGGGCAGGTATCTGCACAGGTTGTATTGCTTATCGTTTCAGAATTAACATCTGGTACCTTAATTACTACAGGTACACACTCATGATATGTTGGTTAGAGGGAAAATTTAATCATACATGCAGGGCTATTTATAGAAAGGGACATGGTCCCCCAAAGGTTAGAATCACTTATGCTACACAATTTTCTATCAACGGTCACTACCACGTGTCCATCCACCATTCATTGTGTCAGTTTCAAACGTCCTTTCACTTTAAATCCAAGTGTCGCTACTGTTCTAGGACCCGATACCCTTTTTCAATGCAGTCTTTTAAGTGAATCCAAACATCCTAATCCTTTATTAATCCTTCTTTGAATTCACTATTCTCTCTTTAAGTCTTCTCTCCTCTCTCTACAAAATGACTAACTCTTCTTCATCCTCAAAACTCCCTATCTCCCAAGAAATTAAAAATCACAGTTCATTCAATTTCTCAATTCCTCAATTCCTCCCTCAGAAGAATCTCTGTCCACACCAGTCTGTGGGGTTGGTGAGACTGGCGAATCTAACACACTCCACACTGAAGTTGTGGTGTCTCCTGTACTCAAATCTGGGGAAGTCTTACCTTGTTCTCCAACTTTGTTTCTATCCGGTAAGAAATCCCAAAATTCCGAGGCCCAATCAGTTGTGAACCCTAGTGTTCAAATCCCCATTCAAGAAGTAGAAGTGGTTTCTAGGGCTGTGTCATCGACCATGTCTGAGAGACTGTTCGAAAGGGACTTTACTGAAAGGAAGGGTGCAGCGTCCAATATCTTAGCAGCATCAGAGGAATTGGTGGCCGTACAAAGTTTGGCCTCCCTTAGAGGAGATGTTCAACCAACTCTGTTGGAACAAGAGTTGAGATCGCAAGAACAGGTCCCTTACAATACTCAACTTGTGCTAGAAAAAACTCCTAAGTCATTTGATATTGATAGTGAGGAAGAGGCAGAAGAACAAACTCCCTTAGTGTGGCGTAGAACAGGGGTTCGAGGTGCCAACGCTTGAACAATGGATGTCGCAGCAGTTAATGATGTCCCTGAGCCCAAACTCAACAATGAGCCTACTGAGTCTGAAAGGGAAAGAAAAATAAAGGTCAAGGGAAAGATCGCAGTATCTCCCACCAAAGGAGAAAAGAAAATATATGCAACCAGAGGAGAGATTCAAAAGATGATAGGAAGTGCCATAGCAACAAATGAGATCCAAACAGAAAGAAATAGAAAAAGGCGAAGGGATGGTCATGTGCCTGAGGAACCCACCTGAACACCACTACCTATAGGGTTGAGTGAGACAGTATCTGATGACATTGCTATAGCTTTGGTTAAAAGAAAGAAGAAAGCAGAGATTGAACAGGTTAAATCTAAAGGGGGTCACAAGTCAGTGAAGAAATCTCCAGTGAATAAGGAGAGTGATAAAAAGGGGTACTATGAAACCGAAACCCGTCAAGGGACCAGGTCCTCGTGTTCAAAAACCAGTGCAAGAAAAGGTCTTAACCAGGGAAGAACGCATCGCCGAAATGGAGAAACAAAAGGTGATGAATGGAAGAGTATTCGATCCTGAAATTCTTATAAAATTTGGTATGTGTACTCTGTTTGATTTTGTTTCTCTGCAAAGTTGGTAACACCTCTTTGAAGCCCCAACACCTTACTTCCATGAACCAGAGGTGCGTGAATTTTACTATCAGATAGAGCTTTTAACTGATGGGGGGGGGTTAGGACAACTCTAAAAAGGTCAAAATCTCTTTGAATGATGAAATTTTTGGCATCATTCTGGGTGAACCTTTGGATGGGATCCAGCCAATTGATGGCTGCAAACCCTCCAGTGAGTTTACTCAACAGACCAGAAAGCGAGGGGACATCAAACGAGCAAGACTTCCTAAGAAATATCTCAAAGGAAAATATCAATTATTGTTTGAGTTCATCAAAAAGGTTTTTGTTTCGAGGACTGAAAAGAGGACTGTAGCATCTGCTACTGATTTGTTCCTCATGGAAAAACTGGATAAACTTGAGGCCATCAATCTTCCTGCAATAATTCTTAAACACATGCACAGGGTGATGACTTGGAAGTCTGCCAAACATGGCATTCCTTATGGATATTTGCTAAATCATGTGTTCAAACATATTGAAATGCCTCTTCGATGAGGAGTACCTGGTACTATCAAGCAAATGTTCTCCGCTATCACTTTCTTGGAGTGCGAATGTGTTGACAGAAAGGCAAAGGGTAAGTCTCATGTGTCAAATCTTCTAGAGAAGAAAGCCTCTATCAAACGAGAGTTAACTAACCTTACACTAATCCTAAATGATAAGGAGGTTGAGATTGCACAACTTAAGGCTCAGTTGTAGAGGGCTATCTCCAAGGGACCTTGTACCAGTGTTGTGAATGTGAAAGAAGTCAAAAAGTTGATAGTTGAGAATGAGAAGCTGCTGAAGACAAATGCCTCACTCAGTGAGGAAGTCAAAGCTCTCAACAAGAAAATCATTCAAGCTCATGTTGATACAAATGAGCGAATGACTTTGCTGATGTGATCTCTCACTCCCCCTCCCCCTCCGTCCTAAATGAGTCCTGTCTCCCTATCATCAAGTCTTTCTTTCTAATTCTGGTGGCAAAGTGTACTGTTTTGGCTGACTTATGTGGTAAGCTCTGCGGTCTAATGATATTTCTTATTGTGCCCTGTCTAGTATGCTTTTATCTTCTCTTTTTATGCTTACTTGTGCATGTACTATGGCCCATGGCCCTGATTTCCTAATGTTTTGCATGCAGCCTGCATATGTTTACTTCTACTCCTTTTCAATGATGTCAAAAGGGGGAATTTGATTGTAACTGATGTGAAATTGGGAAGAGAAAAGAGGGGATATGGATGGGAATACTATAGTTAGAGGGAACTATCCATGGAGGGGAATACTACTGATAGGAGGAACTAATTTTGTTTCATAATGAATGTTAAACTCATGTGAGGCTGCTTGTACGTTGTTTTTCTTCATCAAAAAGGGGGGAAATGATAAGTCTTAATGCTCCCAAATGTTTTGATGATCTCCTAACAAATGCAGGGACCCAGTCCTTTGCAGAGTATGCTCGTCCAGGCATATGTGCTATACAGCTGGAAAGTTGTCGCGTCAAAGGTTGGTGAGGTCGTCAGTGTACCATACCAATCAGAAGGGACAAGGTTGTTTGTCCAACGATTAATAACTCTTTATGGTTGATATATTCAACATAACAAACAACAAGTCATTCGATTCATGCTAAAAGAGATATTAAAATTTCAACAAACAGCAAGGGACCACATAGACTACTAAATTGCTTTCTGAACCAGCTGTTATTTTGATTACTTGTATTTGTGCTTAAATTGAAGGATTCATTTCGCTTGTGTTAAAAACGTTTCAAACTTGGGTGAATCACTACAAGAACTTAGTTGACGCAACTTTGTGTCTTACGTTAAAGTCTATATTAATTAGGTGGGTTGATATAGTGGGCAATGCAGGCATTCCTTTGGCTCATTGAGTGATAGTGTATTACTCAGAATAGAGATTAGGAGGTCAATCTCTTATGTGTTGTAAACTGTGTTTTACTTTTGCTTGTGAAGTGATATACCGTGAGTTTACGGTATTTTTGATACATTTCACGTAAGACTTGTGTGTCTCTATAGCCATTTTGTATTAGAACTAATGTTTATTGTGTTATATTTGTAGGAAATAGGCTTGGACGAAGTCGAGAGAGATGACAACTGAAATTCTACAAAAGGAGCCACCCACGGAGGTGACATACGGACCGTAGGTCCACTCATGGTCCATCGTGGGTAGGTGTGGAATGAACCTCAGAGAAGTCTGACCAAGTGTGGAACCACGAAAGCGACTGACGGATCGTAGGTCGACCCACGGGCCGTCCTGCACATTTTTTTTTATTTTTTATTTATAATTTGAATACCCTTCGAGGGGTAGGGGCTGATCATCATCCCCAGGCCTTAGCATTAATAAAAAGCAAAATTACAAAGAGGGGGACATAAACCTTACCTCCGCTTAATGGTGGTACAAGAGTTGGTAGCCTACTAAGCATCATTAGTAGGTTCTACAACTCCTCCCCAAACTAGAAATGAAACATATATTCTATGTACCTACGTGAGAGGACTCCTCTCTATACATGGAGTCTAGGAAAGAATAAATGAGGGAGACTCTCCCTTTACAAATAAAGTAAAGGAAACCACTCAACTAAGGACTATCCTAACAAGAGTGTAGCCAAAGTGTTGATGATAGGATGATCATCAAAAGAAGGGTTTGATTGAGTTCAAGCTCCTTACAAATCCTTCTTTACTGGAAATGAATTAAGGTGGTTCCTTAATTCTCTTCAACGTCCTTCTTCTGAAACTTTCCATGCCTACCATGTCCTGTTGAAGGTATGCTGCTGCTAGATTGGGGAGCTGTTGTGTGTTGAAATAAACAAGTGGGCTGGTCTGAGGAGCCCAACATTGGTTTTCCATGTTTTCAGACAATAATTTAATTTTGTTAGTTAAAACTATTTGTGCCTTAAGTGTTTGATGATTCTTTTTGAAAGAAATCGCTTTTAGTTTTGTTCTATCACTAACATTTGGGTTTTTCTGGAAACATGATCTTAATTGTTCTATTTTTGCTATATTACAATGTCTATTTGGATAGTTGTTATGTATCATTTCATGATGTACTGTATTGTATGGTACAATATTGTTTTAATGAATACATTATTTGGATAAAGTGTATCATTTTATGTCTTTATATAATGTCACACATCTACAGTTTTAATGATAAATCTACAAGAAAGGTATGGAATGAGATAAAGTTGTTGTGAAAAGGTATAGTATTCTAGTTCATGTTAGAATACTCTTAAAATTATTTTTTTGAAGAGCCTATATTTTTAATATTCAGATATTAGTAAAGGATTAGTCCTTAGTTTAATGCATTTATTTATGACCGTGCGATGCAAAGACTCATTACCTAGTTATTTATTAATAGGATTGCTAGTTAGAGAGATTCTTACCTTGGGACTTTTCTCGTAACAATAACAACAACAATAACGAAATTAGTTATTTAATTCAAAAAATGGAGTCTGGCTAGAATGGTGAGTAGACAGTCTTACCCCTTCCTTACGAAGGTAGATAGATTCGTAAGGATAACACATACGCCCTAATATTTCTCCCTCATTGATAACAACAAAGTTCGAATCTTGCTCACTGGTTACTAAACAACAATGAATTATTTGTTACACAAACCCCCCGCCTTACTTACTTGTCTCAGAAATACGTTTGACTAAACGAATATAATCGTAAGTTAAATTTAAGTATAGACCATATTCCTCGTGGGATCGACCCTAACCTACAAGTTGGGTTCTTTACTTGATAACGATCTCTTACGCTTCTTTAGGGAGGTGTAATTTGAGCGTATCAAATTTTGGCGCCACTGCTGGGGAATTAGGCTTTTAGATTAAGTTTAACTACATTAATAAACTTTAGTCAATTATTTCCTAATTTTACGTTTTCTTTTGTTTTTGTTTTCTTCAGGTTTCTGCTCTAGTGTATGCCAAGTACACGGAGTCGAGGTAAACCACTGACCCCATACGATCCAAAGTTGAGCAAAACTTTGAGAAAGATGAATAATCAAGGGGTCTGTGATAATCCAGTCATGGAAGAGCCTGAGGAACAAGTGAAAAATGAGAATGCTCAGGTTCAGGGCGATAATCTACTAGGAGATGCATTGAGGGTGCACAACCCACCAGAACCAAGACTACGTGATAATTACAAGGTCGAATTCAACACTGTCAAATCTGAAGGACCCATAGTTCTCCCTCCTCTACCACCTGGCATACATTCGTGGTGACTAGTAGTTTGATGCTGACAGCGAGGAGTTTATTTTAGGGAATGGCTTCGAAAGATCCACATGGGCACATGGGCAAGTTGAGAAGTGTATGCAAGAGTTGTGTGGGGAGACAAGAGTTAGATATGAACATCATAGGGTTGAGCGTATTTCCTTAATCATTGACCAGAGATGCTGCCATCTGGTTTTCTGAGCTTCCATATAACTCAATCCATACATAGGACCAATTGCACAAGGTGTTCAAGGATAAGTACTTCCCGTTGTTAAAGAAGTTGAACCACAAAGATAAACTCAACAACTTCGTGGCACTACCTGGAGAGTTTGTGAGTAGTTCATAGGACGGGTTCACTGCATCCATTAGAAGTGTTTCGAACCACCGCATTGATGATAGTCACTGAAGGAGTATTTCTACAGAGGTCAAGATGACAATGCTAAGGATGTGCTAGATACTATCGCTCGAGGATCATATGGTTAGTGCACTTTTGAGGAGATCACTAAGAAATTGGAGAAGATTTCCCAAAATAATAAAGCATGGAGCACTCGAAAGTCTGACACTAGAAGAAACACATTTGCAGTTCAAGCTGCACCTAGTTAATCTTCCGATGACATTTGTGAGGAAATGGCGCAGATGAGGACAAAAATTGGGTTGGTGTTGAAGCATGTGAGCGGAGCCGCAGAAAAGGTGAATGTAGTAAATTACTTGACTAGAAATCCACCACCACCAGTTCAGCAATGCTACTATGAGGAGGATTCTTATTTGGTGAATGATTAGACAGGGTGTTTCCAAACCAACACCCAAGGATCCAACTCGGATAATTGGCGTCAAGGCCAAGGAAACCAAGGTCGGAACTATGGTAACTACAATAGATAGGGTAACTATGTCCGGGATGGGAACTACAATCGCGACAAAAACTAAAATCGAAACAACTATGGCAACAGAAATGATAGGGTTGGGCCTTATGTTCCTCCACAAAATTGGGAATCTGGCAATAGGGAAGCTGGGGGTAGCATGTCACGGATTGAGGATATGATGCAAAAGATGTTGAAGAAGTTTGACACTGCTCATCAGAATGTGAAAGAGATACGCACTGATTTGTCCGGAATTGGATAGAAAGTTGATGCCCATGCTGTGTCGATTAAGCAACTTGAGCATCAGTTTAGTCACTTGTCTGCTACTATGAATACACGCCAATCGGACATGCTTCCTAGCAACACCATCCAGAATCTGAAAATGATGGGAATTGTATGACAATCACGACTCACGAAGGAAAGCAGACTATTAACCCCCCCCATGCCATCCGATGTAGAAAAAATTGTAGAAACAGATGATGATGAGATTGAGGTTTACTGAAGAGACTAAAAATGCCACAGAGAAAGAAGCGGAGATAACCTAAAAGGTTGTTCCCATTCCTAGACCTCCACCTCCTTTCCCACAGAGGTTAGTGCAGAAGGTTGCAGAAGGAAAGTACCACAGGTTCATAACTGTGTTGACACAAATTTCCATCAATGTCCCTTTAATAGAATCTTTGGAGCAAATGATTGGGTATACAAAGTTCATGAAGGACTTGGTGACCAAAAAGAGGGCTGTTAGTTTTGAGAATGATGAGAGGTTGTAGCATTGTAGTGTCATCTCTACGAGGTCACTGGTACAAAATAAAGAGGATCTTGTTCACTATTCCATGCACCATTGGTAAGATGCACTTTGTGAAAGCTTTGTGTGATTTGGGTGCCAGCATTAACTTGATGCCATTGTCGATTTATAAGAAGTTGGGTTTAGGAGCTCCAAAACGAACTGCAATGCGTTTACTTATGGCTGATAGAACTATGAAAAAGCCCATTTAGGTGCTTCAAGATGTCATTGTGAAATTGGGGTCGTTCATTTTTTTAGCAGACTTTGTAATACTTGATAGTGAGGTTCACTTTGAGGTCCCCATCATCTTAGGGAGACCATTCCTTGCTACTGGGTGTTCCTTAGTTGATATGGAGAGAGGGAGGATGAAGTCCCGATAGAATAAGGAGGAGGTGACCTTTAACGTGTCTAAGTCTATGAAGCAAGAAAGTGATCTTAAATCGGTATCGGTGGTGAGTCACACTTTTGGAAAAGTGCTAAAGTGTTTGGTAAGGAGAAGTTAGGTGCAGCCTTGTACACGGAGAAAAAACGCCATGCTCAAAAGAGATAAAAGTGCAAACTAGCTCCTGGTGATGTTGGATAATTCAAGGTTGTGTTGGTTTCCTGGCAGATTCAAGTCCCAGTGGACTGGACCAGTCAGAGTGACTCAAGTGTTCCCACATGGGGCGGTCGAGCTCGAGAATAAGAAGGGAACAGGGTTCAAGGTAAGCGGGCAAAAAATCAAGGTCTACATGGGAAAAGAAGAAAGTGTGCAAGAAGTGGTTGAGGCCTACTATCTTGATGAAGTCTGAGTAATAAAGGGATATGCGTCGTGCCGCGACGTTAAATCAAGCGTTGCTTGGGAGGCAACCCAAGATGTACAATCTAGCCAACTATACGTTTTTCTTTTTGATCTAAGAGTTCTCTTTGTTTATTTGATTTTCTGTAAGTCTTTAGATTGGTAATTTATTTTTGTATTAGTGTTGGCTAGATATAGCATAGGGTCTGTATATAAAAAGTGTCCAAAAAATGTAAAAAAGAGTCCTAACGGTTGCTACATATACAGGGATGAAAAGCTAAATCTGTAGAAAATGTATGTTGTAGAGGTCTACGGACCCCATCGACGGTCTGTGGTTTAATCCACGGACCGTGAATGGTGTCTGTAGATCCCCAGGTAAGTCCTGAAATTTTCTAAAGTGTTGAGTGACCTACATACCTCACCCACAGTTCGTAGGTTGACCCACGGCCCGTAGACGGGGTCTCGTGGGTCAATAACTAGGTTTTGCCCGACCCGACCCGACCCGAATGTCTTTTAAAATAAAATCCCTTTATATTATATTCATCCCCTACTTCCCAGATTCCCTCCTAACCGTTTCTTACCCCTCCGAATCCCAAAACTCCCTCATTATATCACCAAATCACTCCCATATCCCATACATAACATCTACTCTCCCAAATTTCCATTCCCCTCTCTCTCCCATAACTGATCACTCCCATTCTCCCCTCACCAAAAGAGTTCAAGGTCCGATTTCGGTGTCACAATGTCTAAGGAGTCTATTGTATCACACAATTACCCACTTCAAATATTTGTAAGGTAATAGATTTCAACTTAACTCTGAATTTCGGTATTTATTGTTCAATACATGAAGTCGTGAAGTGGATCTTAACCTTGGGTTGTTTTTGTGTGAAATTGCATGATAAACTATGGTTAGAAACACCCTTGGAATGATAGAATGTGATTGTGTTGTCTTTGTAATCAAATAACTCAGGGTAAATAGACTAAATGGAAGTTTCAACTTAGGGTTCCTAGTTTTGTATGCTACAAATGTTAAATAATGAGTAATCAGAACCTTAGGGATGACAAACTATCATAAATTATGTTGAAATGCATGATTAGACTTAGGTTGATTGTTTGAATGGTTGAAAAATAATTTACATATGAAGCATGCCTGATACCTGGCACAAACCTGACCCACGAGACCCCGTCAACGGACCGTAGGTGAACCTATGGACCGTAGATCAGTTCTGTGGGTTTGTTGCACATGAAAATCCACTAGGTGTGGAACCACGGAGGTGGACTACGGTCTGTAGGTCAACCTACGAAGCGTTCTGCACATCCATGGTTCCCTTATGAGACCCAACATTTTGGGACCTCTGACCTACAGAGGGGACACATGGACCGCAGGTACCCACCGTAGGTGGTCACTAATGCTATTGTTCATAATTTTTTTTAGTTTTAGTTTTTGTTCATTCTTTGTTCTAAATTCTTTTTGAGTGTGTCATTGGTTTATTTTGGTACTAACTAAGTCTCCACATGTACCATGGATCCAAAGAAAGCTATGGTCTACGCCGCAACGACCAAGTCCAAATCTGTGGCTCTGACTTTTTGGCTGATTGATGAGGGTACGGATGTGGAGGTTGACCCTGCATAAGTCCCACCTCCTACCAGGACATCGCCCTCTGCACCACACAACATACGGAACCAAGCCCAGTGGGTGATTTCCAATGTAGTCACTATCTCCAATCTGATAAGGAGGATACACTGATCGGTTCACCATCTGGGTCTGAGTCGGCTTCTGCTTTCAGCTTCGACTCCGGCTCCACATCCGGATCTAGTTCACATGGCAGGACTTCCTTGTTTGATGCGGCTACTAGTACGAGGGACATTCCAGTTCCACCAAATACCTAGCCTGCTGCAGTTGTTAATTAGCCAAACCGATGGTGTGTAAGTGGTCAGTGGCAGATATACAGGGATGCCAAGATGATGAATGAGATGGAGAGGATGGCTCGTTTAGCCTCTGATGAGCGTCAGGTTTTCACATGCAGTTTGCACGTCGTGCCCGCCATTCATGAGCTCTTCAAGAGACACATGTGTGAGTGGTTGGCCCGTACCCCAGGGTCCTATAGAGAGGATATAGTGACGGAGTTCTACGCTTCCTACGCAGCCATCCTCTGAGGTTCCATTGACAGACGGGCCAAGCCCACTACCCAGGACCCAATCAAAGACACTCTAGTTCTTGGGTTCTCAGTTGATATATCAGAGGCCAGTATCTACATATTTCTCTACGGCCCAGGCCATACTCTAGCAATCAACACAACCAAGTTTGATTATCAATGGGACATCGTGAGGAGTGGGGCATTCCAGAGGAATTTAGAGTAGAGGGAGACTTTATTGTGTTGGTTGGCCCCTCACTTTGCTACAGACGAAGAGCGCGCCGAGTGGGTCAGCAACTCGAGTAGAGGCATCAAAAAGGCCACTATGACTTTTGTGGCTAAATTTTTCTGGCTATTAGTGCAAAATAGAGTGTCTCCTACGCAGGGAAATAATGTTCTTACTTGGCCAAAATCTTCTGGCTATTAGTGTTAAACAGGGTGTCTCCTACGTAGGTAAACAATATTCTTACTTGGGACCGCGCAGTCATGGTGGAAGCCCTAGTTGCTGGGTTCGAGATGGATTTTGCCCACATGATTATTGCGGAGGCATATGACAGGGCATTCAAGGACACCACTACTTACCCCTTCTCATGCCTCATTTTTCAACTATGCAGCGATGCTTGAGTGCCGGCTTGGCATTGCGACAAAGTGATCCAGGCGACCAAGACCCTGGATATAGGTCTGATTTGAGATAAGGCCAATGTGGCGGCACCACACAGAGAGCCAACGATTGAGGTGTCCCCACTTGGTGCGGATTTATTTACAGATGTGGAGCAGATGCAGGGTCAGGAGCCTGCCCCTCGACCCACTACTGGGGATGCCCCGACTTCCCAATCTCTGGCTGCTAGTCAGGCCCCTAGCTCCTATAAAGCCACCCCCTCTTTAGGGTCTGTTGCAGTGCCCTTAGCTCGAGTCTAAAAGATTGATACACAGATGGCTACCATGTTGTACCTTATGAGACCATGGATGCAGCGTCCTATAGCGGAGTCCGAGGCTAGGATGGAGCAGCGAACGGAGCACATGACGGAGCAGAAGGACCAAGCCGTTAATTAGTTCCTGGATGATTTTGCATTAAAAGTCCTAGGGAGGCCGGCCCGAAGTAATGATGTGACCACTCTCTGGAAAGAGGTAGAGAGACGCCGTGCTGATATTACTAGACTTCTTGTTCTTCCAGATCATGATCCCAAGTCCGCCCGCACGGCACCGATTGATAATACGGTGGTGGATGCATTATTCAAAGATGAGATGCTGCTGCATGTTTCTTCCCGCCATGTTGGGAAGCGCCCCTGCTCTAGTCGAACTTCTGAGGAAACTGAGGCTGGGAGATCTCGCAAGAGGGAGCGCAAAAATTTTAAGGTGGCCCGGAGGGCATCCATATTTGATGAGGAGACACGCCAGTAGCAGGATACGGAGGTATTAGGTTGTTCCTCTAGTAGTGTGAGCACCACTGATGGTGCGGTGTGAGTAGATGTTAGGACTACTGAAGGTGCGGAGATGGCAAATGTGGGCACTACTGATGGTGACCCAAGTGTTGATCTAGTGGGTTCCGGGAAAACCAGACCCACCCATTTGTTGAAAGGTCTTCGGCGAATATGCGCAACAGGTTTGCTTCACCTGATCCTTTGTTTTTTATTTTTTTTGCATTTGGAACAATTGCACTTTATTTTTTTGGGGGTGGGGTAAATGGATTGTGAGTGATAGGGTGAAGTCTGAGTAACCCAACTCATAATCCTCTCTTGGGGTTTTCTTGCCTGTGTTCTTTTTACCCAAGAGAATGTTTAATTTCTTTTGAACCGGCATGTTTAGGAATGTGTGTGTAGGAGTAAGTAGAAAAATGAAAGCATGATGGCATGAAAAGCATGAGAAAAATTATCCCTATCCAAAAAAAAAATGAATTGTGCTAGATCTATAGTCATGATGAGTTGAATGTGTTGTATCTCAATGTGACATGATAAGAACCGACTTGACCTCATGACTTAAGCTAAAACTTAAACTGGGTAATCTGATAATGAAATAATGTGCCAAGAGTGTGTGAGAAAAGTTGAATGTTCAAACAGTATGTTCCAATCTAGAACTTGCCCTGTTGGTCCTGCTAAGATGATCTAGGCTAGAAGTTGGGAAGTGATCATAGGCCCTTGTTCAAATTAGTCCACATGAGCCTAAAATGATCGCACCAAATGCAATCAATGTTCCCTTTTATCCAAATATTTGAGCCTAAAATAGACAATTTCTTTTGATTCACCTAACTCACCTTCCCTAAAATAATTGTTTTGTCTCCGGTCCCTCCTTGGACATGTGCACCTTGACTTAGGCCAAAAGCCTAAGTTGAGGGTGGCTACTGTAAGAAGTTACCTCAATCTTGTCCCTGGTCGGACATCGGATATTGTGCACCTCAACTAATGTAAAATCCATAAGTTGAAGGTAGCTATGAAAGAGGAAACCGAAAGAAAAAAAAGGGGTACGAAAAGAGTTTTTTCTTGAGAAGAGAAAAAAAATATATAGAAGAGGATGTGAATTGTGCAAAAGCAGCAAAAAGATGATAAATAAAAGTGCTGAAAAATAAATTAAAATAAAGTGAAAGAAAAAGAATAAAGTGAAAAATAAGAGCCACAAAGTCAAAAAGTCACATCCATGTTGAAAAAAGTCAAGGGAAAGAAAGTAAAATGCAAGGATGTCAAAAAATAGGTTGAGAAAAGAGGTAAAAAGCCAAACTAATGTCAAGGAGGGCAGAAAGTCACTAAAAAATACCCAAATATACCACAAATGATCCTGAGCCTACGTTACAAGCTAAGAAAGTCCTATAGTGATCCTAGAAACTAGTTTGGAGAGTCTAAGCAGTGAAAATAAGGGCAAGCCTATGGTATTGAGCACTAATTGTACCTGAAATCACTTCTGAGCGTGAGTGTTGAATGAATCCTAAAACTCTAAATTCATATCTTCCATGTGGAAAGGATTTTGTTTTCATGTGGTAATTTGGTGATTGTGAAAAAGTGTATGTTGTGTTGTCTCTTGGTCGATTTTTGTCATATCTTGATCCGCATGAGTTAGCTTATTGAGTCTAAGAGAAAAGATTTGCACTGAGAAAAGGAAATGGATTGAAATAGCCATGTGATTGCTTGAGTTTGTATGCCTGCTTCTTCAGAAGTGTCGTTTAGGGTTTAGTGCGTCGCTTGAGGACAAACAACGAGTTTAAGTTGAGGGTGTTGAAATACCATGATGCATGTATTGGTAATTCTATCGCTTAGAAGTCTTTTTAACGGTGCGAAACGTTACTTGCCGGACCAAGGAGACAGGTAAAGAAAAGAATTATCAACTTAGATTTAGTTTGATACTATCTAATAGTGTAATGTCAATTGGTGCGAGGGTGAAAACTAAGTCATACATTGATGTGATGTCTAATCTGAAGTAAAGGTAAGGGTTACTAAATTATACACACGTAGCCGAACCAACGTGTGAGGTGAAATTCCTTATTTGGCGGACCAAGCACTTAGGGATACATAACTTACCACTTTACCTGTGATAAACTAGGAAAGGATTACTATTATTAGGATTACAACGTTATGAGCTTATGGGGAACACATACGCCTTAGTTTCTCTCTCTCATTGATAACAACAAAGTTCGAATCTTGCTCACTTTTTACTTACCAAAAATCAATTATTTGTTACAAACCCCCACCCCTTTACTTACTTGCCTCATAAATACGTTGACTAAACGAATATAATCGTGAGTTAAGTTTAAGTCTAAACCATATTCCTCGTGGGATCGACCCCAACCTACATGTTGGATTCTTTACTTGATAACGATCGCTTATACTTCTTTAGGGAGGTGTAATTTGAGCATATCATTAAGATTAGTAAAAGCAGTTTGAAAATCCTGTGAGACAGGTCGTGGTTTTACTCTCTTGAGGAAGGAGGTTTCCATGTAAATTTGTGTGTGCTATCTTTACTTTTAGTATTTTTGTTCTGTTCATTTTAACTGTGTTAAGGACCTGGTCCTATAGTAAGTAGTGAAGCATACATTCAAACAGGTATCTAGGCACATATTTGATTGTGATGATCTCTTAATCTTCCATTTTACTAGTTTTCAACTTAAACTTATGAATCTCTCTTGATTTCATTGGAACTTGTTCTAACTATCCACTGAAGTCATAAATCACCCTACGGATGTATAGGGACTTTCAAACCTTGATTCTGAACTCATTTAACCCAAATGTTGACTTTGATCAATTCTTAAGATTTTAACTTTCTAGTTTTCTATTTTCTTCTCTAATAGACATCTAATTACCTCGATTTACGTATTACCCATCCTTGCAAGTCATAATAAACATTTAAAGCCTACACCAAGTTTCACTTAATTAGAGGGAATATGGTCCTAATATTAATCTACCAAATTGTTTGTTACCAAAAAAGATTTTCATGATGAGCTCCTTACTACATGACACTAACTTTTATCATTATGTTGAGACACAAGACAATTTTGCTTTATTCTTATTGAGTTTTCTTTGTTAATCCAAAGGTTAAAGTTGTTGAAAGCGCTCCAAAAGGGAACAGGAGAATGTTCCATCTGGAAGTGGGAGTCTACAACAAAGAAACATAAAATCAACAATTATAATAAGAACAACCTAAATTGGTGTTGGCATAGGTCATTGCGAGGTTCATGGATTCAACAAATTGTGGCGACGTTGGTGGTGGGGCTAGTTGTCACACTTCGAGCCTACACCCTGGACGTGGCCGACACTCGAGAACCATTGTTGGTCCTCAAGTTAACCGTTGGCCTGACTGACTACTTAGAGAAATATTTAATCAAGCAGATAGAAAACTTTAAATGAAAAATTAAACTCAACTCAAATAAATGTCTTAAAATACTTAATAAAGTATAAGTAATAGTCTCCTTAATCTCAAAACAGAAGGGAACATACTGAGAGACTCATCAATTTTAACTATCTATGAAGCCTCTATTACTCAAGATAGATGTCGGGAAAAGACCCGCGGCATCTCAAGTCAAGTCACTAGAAAATAAATGTGAAGTCCCCTGGAATGCAAGGAGGCTCACCTAAGCTATGTTAAGTGCAAAATGATCTCTATGAAATGCATGTTGATGATCTTGAACACCTGTATCTGTATCGTAATAAGATGCAAGTCAAATGACATCAGTACATAAAATGTACGAGTATGTAATATGGCTGAATAGAAAAATAACTGAATTGAATGAATGAAAGCAACTCAACTGAATCAATACATGAACATGAAGTGAAAACCATGTAAACTTTACCATAAGATATGCAATAAAAACAAGATGAAAATAATATACTTTACTTTATAGGGAGTTTCTCTAACCAACAACCATTACTATGAGCCTAGCAATGATACAACTTTTCTCCCACGTAGCAAGATCCATCTTATACCTTGCTGGGGTATAGGATGATACTGTAACTATGGATCTACGCCTTCTCAGTGGCACTGCTGAGTTGCAAGAAAAATCAATGTTATCCTATCCTCTGCTGGCTACGTAGTTTTATGAGACTTTTGAGTTATAAAATACTCTAACCCAATTAGGTGCTCGATACTACTCCCAATATTATAAATATCAACTATGCTCAATTCACCCTTTACAAATAAAGGGATTGTTACTTTACTAAAGTACTTTTCATAAACATCAATCATACTCTTTATTTTTCTTGACTGTCAAATAGTACATTTAAAACATTTGGTTCTCATTTCAAGGATTTTGTTCAAAACATACACTTTTAAAATGTAATCTCATGAACTTATTTTTCAAGCCCAAAATCATTATATGAGGAACTTTCATGCAATTTTCTTTGAAAACATAACTTTACCAAATCAATAATGTTCAAGTGATACTAAGCATGAACAACATTATATGATTCATATGCAAAAATAGGAATCAAAACCTCAATTGTTGAAGAACTAAATTCAAATATCAAGAACTATGACTAGAACCTTTAGATGTGATGATTTCTTACTGAATTGAGATGTAGGGCGTGAGGATGAACTAGTCCAATACTATAAATAACCTTACCTGAAAGAACAATGTTCTTGAATAATTTTGAAGAAGAACTTGATAAGAAGCCTTGAAACCCTAGCTTGAAGAAGAACAATCAAGAAAACCTTTCTTGAGATTCTTTAATTAGTTTCTTGAAATCTCTACGGCCAAGAATTTGGATTTTCATTATTGATTCATAATCGTATGGAGTAATTTGAGTTGGAAAGAATGGAACTCTTGGAGAAGGACTTACCTTGAAGAAGAATCTTGAAAAAGATTGAAAAAAACTTGAATGGAAGTCTTCTACTTTGATTTTTCCTTAGGGTTTTGCCTTGGGGTTTGAGAGAGAAGAGAATGTTAGATTAGGAGATGAAAATCTGTTTGGTTTGAGCCTTTCATTAGTCAAGAAATTCGTTAAGGGTTTTCTAAAAGGTAAAAGGACAAAAAGAGCCCTTTTTAATGTTTTCTCGTCAGCTAATTCGTCAATGCACTCTATGAAGATACTAAAATGGTCATAAATTTTTACTCAAAAATCATATTGTTCCAAATTATCAGGTTATTAATTTGGAATGTTTATATAAATATTTTTGCAATAATATGTTTTTCACTTATCACAAACTAGAAAATAATTAAGAACCTTATTTATTTACCAACAAAATATTGTCCACTTTGTTATTTCCTTGAGAGAATTTCGATTGTCAGTAAAAGTCAGCAGCATGTTTGCCTCAATCCAATATATATAATATAAAATCCAAATAAGTTTTGAATATGATAGTATTGTTGTAATTTAGTAGTTACAACTTCATCTCATTCCAGTCTGAAATAAGAAAATAGGTTTACTTATCGCCTATCACACAAAACAAATGTTGTGATTCTTTTTTTTAGGAAAAAAAAAAGATAAAATAAGCGATAATATAATTAAGTGGAGGATTCACGATATGTAGTTAGTAAATCCCAATTTTGAACATGACCTAAAGAAAATAAAATGTCATACATGTTGGGGGTAATTTTGAGACCTTCCATCTGAGCAACAAATAGATATAGCTAGATAGATGAATATATATAATGCATTTGTGTACGTACTTCAAGAAACTAGCAAATCTCGACATTAGGATAAAAATAATACAACACAGAAAAAGTTGTATTTACCATGTCAAATGCTCTATTTTCACACTGTCTCCTTTCAGCTAGCCATCCATATAGCCTCTTCTGGTATTTACGATTAAGTTTGTAGGGATCACTAGTTGGTTCTTCTGCAGGATCTGTACTAACCTCTTCTGGTTTATAAATGGTGTAACACTTAGCTTAACCTTTAGAAGGTTCAATTCGGAAGCTAACATTATATAAGAGTGATCTTTTATTCTTCTCATCAATCATGTTTTCGGATACTCTCAAAGGAATTAAAACAAAAAGTAAAGAAAACACAAGAATAATAGTTGAGAAGTAATGTGTTTTAATCTAGTTTTTGAATTTGAAAAAAACTTTGGGGCATCAATAGTTAATTTTACAAGAAAATTAGTGGAAAATAAATTTGACCATCAAATAATAAATTCAAATCATCATTGAATCAAAGGAGTCATATAGCATACGTGTGAAAAGAATCAAATATATTCCTACATGGATTTCTTTTTTAAAAATAATCGAATTTTTTTCATTTTTCACTTTTGTTAGAGTAAAATGGTATATGTGAGAATTTATATAATAGTATGAGTATATATAAGCCACTTTAATAACGAGGAGTATATCAACTCTAAATGTCAAAGTTGAGGGTATATCAGACCTTGTTTTATCTTTAAAAAATGCAATATGATACAATATTTTTCTTTATGAAACAATAGTAACAACCATCTGAACAAACATAATTACTTTAATCTAGCAAAAATAGACCAATTAAGATCTTCTTTCCAGAAAACCCAAATCTTACTGATAGAACAAAACTCAAAGTGATTTCTTTCAAGAAATCATCAAAAACTTAGGGCACAAATAGTTTCAACTAACAAAACTAAATTATAGTCTCTGTCGCCTCTCCCTCCTTCGTTATTGCCACCGTTTGCACCATTACTAGCCCTATCATCATTTCCAACTAGACCTCCCACAATATGTTGAACCTTGTGATCCCAACACCAATTTAAGTTCTTCAAAAAATATTCTTGATTGTATTTTTCCTTTGGTGTGAATTTTCTTATTTTTCCCTTTGCTCCGAGCTTTCCCTCCAAGATTGAAGATTCTATTTTTGATTTTTGGGAGGATTCTTTTTCAGACATTCCAGTATCCTTTCATTTAAAAAGTAAAGTTGTTAAAATACAAAAAACAAAGTTGTCTAATAACTAGTGTAACATAAACTTACCTTGTTTTTGCATTTGAAAACCCTATTCATGAGGTTGTTGCTTGCTTCACTGAGAAAGTTTTTGACCTCCCTCTTGCCAAAGTTGTTTCTTTTCAGTTTCTTTGTTGCAGACTCCCTCTTCAAGATGGGGAATTCTCCTTTTCTTTTCTTGGAGCATTTCTCAACAACCCCAACATTTGGTTTATTTAGGACAATTTAGTGTGTGTGTGTATATATGTATATATATATATAGCACTTTTAGCTTTTTTAAAAAAACTTGGTCAATCAAACAATTATTATCCAACAAAATGCATATAATGTAAGACATTACCTCTCTTACTTCATTAGTTTCTTGATCCACTTCCATCTTCAGTTTATCAGAACCTTGGAATATATAATTTCTTACCTGCACAATTAATCAATAACTGCTACCTTTGTTCATGTGAGTGTAATACAGCATTCCAATAAGATTCTTGTTAAGTTTATGTATACTAATTATTAATACAGTAGAAAGTAATTATTTTCACATGCTCTCATTTTCTTGATTTATCATTTCGTTAGAGATTTATTGGTCCTTAGGATGAGAACAAGCTATAGAATTTTTGAATAATTAAAAAGAAAATCATACAATATAGAACTCTGCATAAGTCTTGAATGAGGTAGATAGTTACAACTTTATCTCATACTAATTTGAAACAAGAAAACAATTTTGATTATTGCCTATGTAACATCTCGCAACTAGAAAGAACTAGAGAGAAGTTCAAAATATGGAAATAGTTACTTTTGGAAAGAATGAGGAAATCTGGAAATTTTCAAGTAAGTTAAAGAGTTTTTGGTCAACTTCAAACGACAATAACTACAAGATCAGGATGAGTTAGGTATAGTTCCAGATATGGTTGGAAATCTCTTGGAATGATGTTTCTACCGCCGCCAATTTTGCACGATTTTGAGTTCGTATGAGTGAGCTATGCCCTTTGGAAGTTGGGTTGTTGGATTAAGGAAATGTCCAATCCAAAATTTTAAGGGGTATTTTAGTGTTTTCATTGCCCTATTATTTTAATCCATTTTTAGAAGTTTAATATGGGTCAAATCAGATTTTAGTCAGTTTTAGAATTTGGGATTTCACTCTAGGGCTAAGGAGAAAGGAGAAGAGAAAAGAAGAAGGAGAAAAGGGAAAATTCATCAAGATCGATCAAGAAAGTTGGTGTTTCGCCAAAGATTTGCTTCTACCAGGTATGTGAGGCTTCCATAATGTTAGGATCGTTCTCCCACGTGCCAAACATATTTATTTCAGCATGGATTCGTTCTAAAAGAGTTTGAAAGTTGAAAGTTCTTGAATACCTATTCTTGTTTTTGATGTTGTTCTTGAATTTGATTGAATTGGGAAGTTTTTGAATTCGTTATGTCGCATCTTGGAGTCATTTTGAGTTAGGTTCTTAGGTACATTTGTTGGGTATCTGTATCTTAAAGTAATTTGAGGAAAAAAATCGAATTTAGGCGAATTGGGGGTTAGAAAATGAAGAAGAAATTTTGTTGGACGAAATTATAGGGTGATGGTGCATCGCGGAGAGGGTTCCCAGATTTGAGAATTTCTGTTTCCCTTACAAGCCTATGTTGTTTTAGTATTCCAACTCGCATACTCGTACATTCAATGTACTAATACCAGTTGGCTTGCATCGTCTTATGATGCAGACACAGGTAACTAGGATCGGCATTCCAGCTCACCGTTGATCTAGTGAGTAGTTCAGAGTCAGTCGGTGAGCCTCCTTGCATTCCAGAGGATCTGTTTTCATTGCTTTATAGTTAGTTCATTAGGATGTTGTGGGGTTTTCCCAACATCCATCTCAGTTGATTTAGAGGCATCATAGACAAACAGTCAGTTAGTTAATTCAGTTGTCTTTACTTTTCATTTCTTATGTTAAAGACTTGGGTTTGCCTAAATGGCCAGTTGAATGTTTCTTTTTGACATTCTAGTTTCTTCATAAATGTCTATGTGATGAGTTAAGTCTTTCGCTGAGTTAGTAAGTCAGGCCAAGGGTTCGCTTGGGGTCAGTAATGGTCTTCGAGTTCCAGTCCCGCCTAGGGTGTAGGC
>JAJOOO010001608.1:0-25130 GCA_029582685.1 Solanum piurae
GAGTGTGTACAAACACAACCAACTTGGGTGGTTGAACGTGCCACATCAGCACAAAAGGTGCACAAAAATACAAAAAAAATGAGTTCAGGGGGGTAATAGGACCCTAGTTAAGTTTAGGTGTGTCTCTGGGATTTCGGCCATAGTCTAGGGGGGTACTTATGCATTATCCCTAAAAAAAAATTAAAATTCAAGTTATCACTAATGTAAAACAAAAAAACCATAATTATCTAAATCGTAATTGTAATTATGTCTTACATTATCATGCTATTATTAAAGAACATTAGTACGTTAATAATTTCATAAAAAGAGATAATATATATATATATTCTTAGAATTTTATAACTATGAAAAATAACCGTAATACATAGTGCACGAGCTTTTCTCAAGCCCCTCTACAGTCTCATGACTTTCCGAAGACTTTTGGTTAGTGCAACTCATCGATAAGGATCTGACTTTGCTTTTCAACCACTTGAGTATGGGGGTAGTCGAATGAATTTGAGAAACGCAGGAGTTTGAATAAGTTCCTTATGACACAACTCTATTGCACGATTTAGAGTATGAAAGAAGGGAAACTTTTCTTAATTGTCTGTAGTCCCTCATTTATAGAAGTGGGGGCCTCACAACCATTAATAAGGTCCTACCGACATGACTTCATAGACACCCTAGTACACTTGAACTTTGTGCTCTAATACCAAGTTTGTCACGACCCTAGCCTACACCCTGGACGTGGCCGGCACTCGAGAATCATTGCTGGTCCCCAAGTGAACCCTCATCCTGGCTGACTACAAGTGGAAGACTAACTCAAGCATACATAAGGTTAGTCTTAGTTCAAAAAATTTATGTGCCATATAAATTGAGACATGTTTAAGGTTACAAGATGAAAGAGAATTTTGGTATATTTGATAAAATTTTAATTTAGAACCACAAAACTGAAAAGTCTTCTTTATTCTCTTAAACTCACTGTCAAGTTAAACTAGACAATTCTTTTTGAAATGAAGGTACTACACCCTCCATTTATAAATAATTAAATTGTTGGGGTATTGCACACCCTTTAAAAAAGAAGAAGATTAGGACATAAATTAGATATTACTTTCCATTTTTACCCTTATTAATTGTCGTCAAATTAATCTTTAGAACAACTAAATATCAATCATAATAACTAATTCTAATACTAAATAATTCAAATATGTCTAGAACTCATCACATAGAAAATAATTCAAAGAAATTACAGTTTCTTGAAATCATCACATAGAAAATTCAAATGAAGGATAAAAATGGAAGAATATTCTAAAAGAAGTCTTCAAGATTAACAATTAAATTAATTTGAAATATGAATAATGTCTGAACAATTCAATTATTTTGAAATTGAGGAAGTATGATTTATAGTATCTCTTTTTTCATTATTTTAAAATACATAACATACTAAAAACGAAAATAAATAAATTAAAACAAAGAAATTACTAAATATAAATGGAACGAAAGAAGTTATAGCAGAAGGACAAATCGGTCAATTGACTGATTATTCACTCTTTTATTATATATAAATATAATAGAAGATTATTATTTATTACTTATTATATAATAGAACATAAACTAGGTCTCTTATTTATTTGTATATAATAATATAATAAAAAGGGACTTGGAGACCTTTATAGTTAGGTTCTACATCAAAAGTGCTTGGACTTCCTTAACACTTATGTTAGTTCCTTAGTGTTAGTAAATTCTGATAAATAGCACTTAACAATTACTTATAATTCTCGCAGGCAAAGAAATCCAATAAGGAAAGGATCCAAGCAAACAACACCAACAAGGAAAGAGATATATTTTGATCCTTACAAATACTACAGAGAGGAAAGACATAATCAAAGGGATTGAGAATCAATAATAGATGGCCTAAAACTGGCAGTAACTCAATCAAGCTAATCTTGATTGATAGGACGAGATCAAGAAATCATAAATCAAGCCAAGTCACCAAAAGAAGGAAGGAAATCAGATCAAGCCAAGAGTCAAGATAAATCTTTCAGCCAAGCACATAATCAAGCCATATCAGTCAAGAAAGAAGAAATGTGATTTACCATGCACATATCTAATATGGACATGGATCAACAAATCGCCTCAATCAAGGGATTCCTCAAATCCTGATTGAAACATAACACCCTTGGGTTTTCCTTACAAGAGCACAAGTTTATTCATATATATACCTCCCTCAGACTTAGGTGTGAAGGACGCATCTTCACTTGAGCTTATAGTGAAATCTTCTTTCATCTTTCATAGAGCTTTGTAATCACGTGAGTGAAACAATTGAAAAGAAAAGAGAAAGAAAGATTCTGAGGGTAGGTTTACAAGTAGAGGAAGTGTCAAGGTAGAATATCTGATTTTGCATATCAGACAAGATCAATTTACAGAACCCTGTAACATCCGAAGTTCATTTAAAAGCTCTAAAGGAAACCCTTGAAACCCAAGGGGACTGGACATAGGTACCACATCGGTGTTCCGAACCAGTATAAAAACTCTACGTGTTTATATATTGCATATTATTATTACTGTTTATCTGCTCTACTAAAGTGCAGGTGAGTCGATTGGCCATTACAGGAAGTCGACTGAAGGAAATTTAATTCACCCCCCTCTTGACTTTCAATTGGTATCAGAGCAGGTCTCACCATTTAAGTGTTTAAGCACACGTGAGCAAAGATCTGATGGCACAATATGAGATTCCTGGTGCTCTACTTCAAGATTGACATTCTTCACACCGACCACCATACTTCAATGGACAACATTACGCTCACTGGAAAGACAAATTCAAAATCTTTGCCTCTTCAAATGATCATCAAGCATAGATAGTGATCAAAAAGGGAGAAACGCCTATTCCTGGACTGACTGAAAAATATGGCACTGAAAAGCCATTTGATCTTGAATCATTCGATATCATAAAGGAACAACAAGAGGTAATTCAAACTAATGCTAGAGCTATAAGTTTGTTATATTGTGCAGTGAGTGGAGTTGAATATGACAAGATATCGACATGTGAAATTGCGAAAGAAATGTGGGACAAACTAGAAGTGACTTATGAAGGAACCACTAAGGTAAAGGAAGCTCGGATTAGTTCACTTGTAAATGAATATGATTGTTCAAGATGACCGAAGATGAAAATTTTGAAGCCATGTTCTTGAGATTCAGTAAAATTATCTGCGAACTCAAATCACTTGGAATGGTGTATTCAATTGGACTACAAGTCATAAAACTTGTTAGAAGTCTTCCCAAAGCTTGGGAAACTAAAGTTGTAATTCTTGAAGATGGTAATCTGCAGAAAATGACATACGATGAACTTCGAGGCAACTTAATGGCCTATGAACAAAATTATATTAACAGGTACAACAAAGATGATAAAAAAAGACTGTGGCATTTACAACCGAGACATCTGGAGTTGACGAATATCAATATGAAGGAATGACTCTTATAAATTGGGGAGTAAGACAAATGCTTAGACATAGAAGACAGAGACCTCAACAGGATCTAAAAATAGTGAGTTCAAGAGAAATGCTGATCGATGCTATTACTGTGGGAAATCTGGACACATCAAGCAAAACTCTTCGGAACAAAGAAGAAGAAACAATCGAAGAAATAAAGATCCAAAAAGCCTTGGAGCCTGGGATCAAGGAGAAACAACCGATGATGATCATGATAAATTTGCCAACCTATGTTTCATGGAACTAGGTGAAACAAGTGAGGTAAGACCTTATAACTGTTTAAATTGTAATGACTTACAAAACTCCTTGGACATGGTTGCTGATGAATTACAGAAGGTTAGTAACGAATACAATAAAATTGCTTAAGAAAACAAGGTCTGACAGATTCTTCTTGAAGCAAGTCAAATTGAAGTCGATTTACTAACAGAATAACTGGAGGAGGTAAAAATGCAGCTGAATAGCATCAAAAAATCTCCCAGTCATAGTTCTGTCAGATCTAACAGAACTATTGGTTATAGAAGAAATTCTCCTAATCATAGTTCTAACAGATCAAATAGATCTATTACTAACTCTCATATTCCTGAAACTTTGTTAGAATTACTTGCTACACTTGTGGTGATCTTGGTCACAAATCTTTTAACTGTTGAAAATATTCTTCTGGAAAATGGATCTGGAGACCAAAAGTTACTCATCATCAAGGACCCAAAAATACTTGGGTACCTAAAAGAAACTAATCTTATTGTTTTGTAGGAGCAATCCAAGAAAACCTACAAAAAGGGAATGTGGGTACTTGACAGTGGATGCTCCAGACATATGTGCGGAATGAAAGAAAATTTCAAAACTATCAAAAGAATCGATGGAGGATGTGTTAGATTTGGAGACAATGCTAAAGGGGAAGTAACCGGAGTTGGAACTATCACTCTCAGCTCATCATGCGATCTAGTCGAAGTGTATTTGGTTGAGGGACTAAAACATAATCTCCTCAGCATTAGTCAACTATGGGACACTGTATTTCAAGTGACCTTTAATACAGCTAGCTGCATCATCAAACATCTTGAGAAAAAGCTCACCTTCATTACACATGAAAGGGTGCCATAAGCCTACCGATTCAAGATACATTATTTAACACATGAAAGGGTGCCATAAACCTACCGATTCAAGGTACATTATTAGGATAACTCATTGAATCCTCATGAAAGGGTGCCCTAGGCCTACCGATTCAAGGGTCATCATTAATATTTATGGAAGGGTTCCATAAGCCTATCGATCCCAAAAATTTATTAATATCATTTATGGAAGGGTGCCATAAGCCTACCGATCCCAAGGTTCATTATTAACATGCGTGGAAGAGTGCTATTAGCCTACCGATCAAAGACACATTATCACACTAAAGAATCCCTTGACATTCTATCAGCATCATTCATGAGTGTTAATTGAACATAACTTTCAATAATAACACAATTGCATTCTAATCATGATCATAATACATTCATTGGAATTACATGCATATACTTCACATCATAATCATTCATATATCCTTCATGCTTTGCTTGTCAAGGATATGAATCAATCTAAACCCAATCATCTAGAATTATACATTAGATAAGGGAAATATCATGATTCAATAACTAATTCAATATAAACATAAACAATTCAACATGCTCCCATAATCAATCAACCCAAATCACAAACTTCCAATTTAGTATTTTGGGGGAAACATGGTTTCATTGGGGAAATTCATCATAATTCATCATTAATTCAACAATTCATTCATAATTCAGCACATATAAACCTTTGAAAATATTTTGGAATTGAACCCATGCTTAGATTGAAACCCTAGCTTTTTGTGGGATTTTTGAAACTTGAAATCATCTTTTGAGAGGGCTCCTTGAATGAAACTTAATCAAGGATGAAGACTACCATACCTTTATTAAGAATCCCCAAGAAATTTGAGGAAGAACGCTTGAAATCCACAAACCCTAGCTTCAATTGCTCCCCTCTTCTTCCTTGAGTTTTAGAGAGAGAAATTTTTGGAGAAGATGAACTCTTTTGGGTGTATGGGAATAATGGAGTAAATGAGGTGTTTAAAGACTCAAAACCATTTATATATGTGAAATAAAACAATTAAAATGGTCCCCATAATATTACTAATTAATTAGGAAATTACAAAAACGACCCTACCTAGGCTGCCCACTCCCATGCACCACGAGAGGGCCTCACGAGTCATGGTCCTGCCCGTGGTCCTTGGGAAGTGGTTGTGGCTTGGTGTCTTGGCCAAAATTAATTGGAGGCATGACCACGGGACCTCCCACGATCCGTGGTCAAGACCATGAGTCGTGGTGTTGAGGCAGCACCTAGGCTTCGAAGCCTTGCCTCGATGCGCCTAAGGGGTCTTCACCCTTCACGACTCATCAAGGACACCACGGCTCGTGGTGGTGTCCAGGGTCCCTTGACCAGTAGATCCTTCAACATCACACCTCTCCCATGAGGTTAAGGCAACTCCACGAGCCTTCCCATGGCCCGTGGTCATGACCACGAGCCGTGAAGTGGCTCGTGAAGGGAAGCCTTGGCTTGGCCTCTTTGGGGGCACACTGCCTCACCAACCATGGGTGGCACCACGACTCGTGGTGGCCACCACGGGTCGTGAAGACCCTCGTGGTCATGGTAGGCAGTGGTTAGGCTAGTTTTAGGCAGCCTTGGGCCCCTAGCCATGGTGTTCACCCAAAACCATTGGCCTTGTCCTTAACCCTTGACATTAACCCTCACGTTTAGGCTCTTGTTCAACCTACTCATTTCTGAGGTATTACATTATCTCCCCCTTGGGAACATTCATCCTCGAATGACACATTAGACACCTTATGGAAAATAGACTCAAGACTAGCAGCCTATAATGCATGACATATCAATATAATGCACAAATCATAGGAGGAAACATCAACTCCACATCAATAAGCTCAATGCAACACAAGGAAGTAGGAACTGCATCTACAAACTCGTTATGTACGAAAAAAACCACATTTATCATTTCATTGGAGGAATTTCCTTCTCCAACTCACATCATGCTCATCATAACATCATTAAGCAAATTATGCAATTCTTCTCAAAGACATTTAATCATGTTTCAACAAGTCAACTCATGAAGCATTTAGGAAATTCATACTATATGCATATCAACATGAGGGACACAATCATGAAAACTCATTTTCTCATATAAATAAAAATTTCATCAAAACATGCATAACATAAGGAGATCATGGAAACACAGAAATCACACGACTCCAAAACTAGAAACAAGCCATAAAAAATTCTTGGTCTCAAGCTTGAATAGGAATAAAGAAAGTGATAAGAATATCGGAACTCTCAACAACCTTGCCTTCTAGGCATACCATCTCCCACTTAGGAGTAAGCCCATACCAAGGCTAACATCCAAATAACACAAGATAGCATAGGGACCTAAATAAAACATTTACAACTGTAAGGAACTATCAACTTACCGGTGCCTTCATCCGAAATGGCTCTTTTGTCCTCTCTAGCCTGAAGTGCATAGAAACGACTATTCTTTGAAGCATAAGGATACGGAACACTAGGAGAAACTTGTTTCGTCTCCCTTCCTTTGGTCGTAAGAGTAGGGCAATCTTTCACTTTATGATCATTTTTCCCACAACCATAACACCCATTTGTACCGGCTAGGCACTTCCCATAATGATTTTTCCCACAAGTGGTGCAAGTAGGTTTAGAAAATGGAGGTCCACTACCTTTCTCTTGGTTAACCCTAGGAGTTCTTGAAGAATCTTGGTTTGGAGCTCTATTCTTGAACCTTGGTTGACCTTGCTCATCGGATCTAGCTCTCTTCATCTCCCTATTCCTTCTCTTAAGTTTGGACTCCTCAATTGATTGAGCATACACCATAAGCTTAGAGATATTCATGTCATCATGGAGCATTGTCGTTCGGCACTCTTCCTCAACTAGGTCGGACACACCCGTTACATATCTACTCATCTCATCCCTTGGGTTAGACACCAAATATAGAGCATACTTAGACAAAAGGGTAAATTTCAAAGAATACTCTTGAACATTCATGTTACCTTGCCTAAGATTGATAAAATGCTCCAACTTATCTTCCCTCTTCTCACGAGGAAAGAACCTATCAAGGAATGCTTTCTTAAACACTTCCCAATCTATAGGACCCGCTCCTATCGGCATATTGCTTTTCCATTAAGTAAACCAAACTTGGGCAACATCCTTCAATTGATAAGCGGCTAGTTCCACTTTTTCTATAGAAGTCACCCCTATATCATTAAATACCTTATACACCTCATCCAAAAACTCTTGGGGATCCTCTCCCACCTTGGAACCAAGAAACACCGGAGGATTCATCCTCACAAAGTCTCTCAACGTAGAAGCTATAATGCTCACAATAGGGTTCACATGAGTCTCAACACCCCTAGTAGCTTGGGCCGTCATGGCTTGGGCTTGAGTAGTTACGACTTGAGCCATCATCATAAGAGCCGACCTAACTTTTTTATTGGACATGGCCGGAGGATCAACCGAAACTTGATTGCCTTGTGGAATTTGGTCACCTTGAGAACCTTGGGGAGGAACTCCCTCATTCACGATCTCCTCTTCCATCCTTCTTGCGGTTTCCCTTCTTGTATTCATATCCTATAAACACAAGAGAAGGGTTAGGAAAAGGACTTCATAGAGTTAAAACTCTAAGGCACGACTTAAAGAGTAATGAAAAAAGTGAAGTTTCCTAATGTCTTATAGCCTCTCATTCATAAATGTGTCGCGATTCACACTCATGAACAAGACTCTACTCGACGTAGCTTGTGAGATATCAATCCTAAAAACCATCCCAAAAACCTTTTGCTCTAATACCATATTTGTCACAACCCGAGCCTACACCCCAGACGTGACAAGGCGCACAAGACTCCGAAAAGTCTCATACAAGCCTCATAGCATGTCATCACATAAGACAATAGAAATAGTACGGAATTTAAAACTTTTCTTTAAATCCATACAATCGAAAATCATTTAAAACAGCAGAAGTCTACTTGTCTCACATGGCCATCTAAAACATATTTGAATCAAAAGTAGGATCACGACCCTTTTACAATAGAAGTCTAACAAATGTCTAGTATAATGATGAAAAGAAACATCAATAAAGCACCTGTCCTCGAATCCATGAGGACATACCACTAGCCTTGGAAGAACTCAATCCAAGCCCTTGAACTAGAGAGAATCAACTCACTTGGTGGAACCTACACTTTGTAGAAAAATAGAAGAAATATGGGTTAGCACATTTAATTACTAAGTATGATAGCCATGCAAAAACCATGATTAAAAAGGACATTTTATTTGGAAATCATGCTATATGCCAATTTTGAGAAAACTTCATGAAACATAAGTATAAGAGGCATAAGATACAACATAACCAACATATAAGCCATTTAATCAAATTAAGTTTTCACCTTAAGTAACCCTAAGCTATACTTTGTGCAATGTATGAATAGTGTCCCATACCACCATCCACACTAAGTACCACTTTAAGGCCACCAAAAGTGAACTTACCATTCTTCCTTTTCATCTTTAGACAATACTCAAACATAAGGAACATAAACATTTCATAAGTCATGACAAGGAAGTAACTCATAATACAATTCAAGTAAAGTATGCATCGTTACATTAAGCATATAGGTCAACATTCTTCATTAGCTTCATTATAAGCAATTTCATTCATTAGACATAAAAACATTGGAGAATCAGACCATAGCCCTCTTAAAGCCTACTCGTGCAATGCATGGATTGCTTTCCATACTACCACCCACACTACATAAAACTTCTCAAGCAACCATAACACGTATCTCACATGATGGGAATAAGTATTAACCGACATAGACCTTGTGATCTTGACATGGAATCCGGTGTCATGACCCTACACCGTAAAGAGGTGGTCTACTTTCCTAAGGTAGGACTGGTAACATTTTAGCTTAGGTGGATCCACTAGATAATAACCTATGCAGGCACATAGTTATGAGATAAGAAAGATATTCATTGAAACCCGACCTAACATTTGGTAAGCTTCCATCTTACCATATCCTCTCGGTACTTAACCTCCATTCCCATAGAGTAGTTCATTAGTTTAACATCATTACACATGAAAGGGTGCCAGAAGCCTACCGATTCAAGATACATTATTTAACACATGAAAGGGTGCCATAAGCCTACCGATTCAAGGTACATTATTAGGATAGCTCATTGAATCCTCATGAAAGGGTGACCTAGGCCTACCGATTAAAGGTTCATCATTAACATTATTGAAGGGTTCAATAAGCCTACCGATCCCAAAACTTTATTAATATAATTTATGGAAGGGTGCCATAAGCCAACCGATCCCAAGGTTCATTATTAACATGCGTGGAAGGGTGCTATTAGCCTACCGATCCTAGATACATCATCACATTAAATAATCCCTTGTCATTCTATCATCATTATTCATGAGTGTTAATTAAAAATAACTTATTATAATAACACAATTGCATTCTAATCATGATCATAATTCATTCATTGGAATTACATGCATATAATTCACATCATAATCATACATATATCCTTCATACTTTGCACTTTAAGGCTATGAATCAATCTAAACCCAAGAATCTAGAATTCTACATTAGATAAGGGAAATATCTTGATTCAATAACTAATTCAATATAAACATAAATAATTCAACATGATCCCACAATTAATCAACCCAAATCACAAACTTCCAATTTAGTATTTTGGGGGAAACATGGGTTCATTGGGGAAATTCATTATAATTCATCATTAATTCAAAAATTCATTCATAACTCATCACATATAAACCTTTGAAAATGTTTTGGAATTGAACCCATGCTTAGATTGAAACCCTAGCTTTTTGGAGGATTTTTGAAACTTGAAATCATCTTCTGAGAGGGCTCCTTGAATGCAACTTAATCAAGGATGAAGACTACCATACCTTTATTAAGAATACCCAAGAAATTTGAGGAAGATCTCTTGAAATCCACAAACCCTAGCTTCAATTGCTCTCTTTTTCTTCCTTGAGTTTTAGAGAGAGAATTTTTTGGAGAAGATGATCTCTTTTGGGTGTTTGGGAATAATGGAGTAAATGAGGTGTTTAAAGACTTAAAACCATTTATATATGTGAAATAATACAATTAAAATCGTCCCTATAATATTACTAATTAATTAGGAAATTACAAAAATGACCCTACCTAGGCAGCCCACTCCCAGGTACCACGAGAGGGCCTCACGAGTCGTGGTCCTGCCCGTGGTCCTTAGGCAGTGGATGTGGCATGGGGTCTTGGCCAAAATTAATTGGAGGCATGACCACGGGACCTCCCACGATCCATGGTCAAGACCACGAGTCATGGTGAAGGTCGTGGTCTTGAGGCAGCACCTATGCTTAAAAGCGTTGCCTCCATTCGCCTAAGGGGTCTTCACGAACACCCTTCACAACTCGTCAAGGGAACCAAGGCTGATAGTGGTGCCCGTGGTCCCTTGACCAGTAGCTCCTTCAACATCACACCTCCCCTATGAGGCTAAGGCAACCCCACGAGCCTTCCCATGGCCGGTGGTCATGACCACGATCCGTGAAGTGGCTTGTGAAGGGAAGCCTTGGCTTGGCCTCTTTGGGGGCACACTGCCTCACCAACCACGGGTGGCACCACGACTCGTGGTGGCCAGCACGAGTCATGAAGACCCTCGTGATCATGGTAGGCAGTGGCAAGGCTAGTTTTAGGCAGCCTTGCCCCCCTAGCCATGGCTTTCACCCAAAACCCTTGGCCCTTGCCCTTAACCCTTGACGTTAACCCTCACGTATAGGCTCTAGTTCAACCTACTCATTTTCGAGGTGTTACAGTATTACTTGCTTTAATTAATTTATTCCTTATTTGTTTAGCTTTTTTTGTTTTTGTTTTTGATATTCTAGATTTTCCAACCATAATTATGGCCTGCTCCGTCTCTTCCGCTTCCCCATCACCCGTCTTTTCCTTTCTGACTTCTCCTCTTTCCTCTCTTAAATCTTTTCCTTTTCTTTCTCTCTTCTCTATTTAATTGTTTGTCTCTTTTCTTTCTTCTTCAACCAAAAATGACGAGAACTCGTTCAATGCCCTCCCAGAAAACCAATTCTCCTTCGAGATTTTTTGAAGTAGACATCCTATCTCTATCCTACGATTCATTTGAATCACGGATTTCTTCTTCCTCTTCTTCTTATAAGAAGAGAGCTTCTTCCTCCAAGCAGAAGGCTCCGAAGAAACCTCGTCCTCTTGTGAAAGGATACCTCTCTCCAAAGGACATGCACCGATTCTGGGGTATCGAACAGAAGATCAGGTATGACAATTTCAAAACTCATCCTATTGTTCCAGGCCGTGTTATCAATCTCAGTCAACTAAAGGACTCTCACTGTACGGTAAGTTCTTATCTCAAGGTTCAAAAGTTATCTCTGCTTTTTACTTTGTGTAGTTTTGAATTCTTTGAAGAGGTTGTTAGACTCTTCTATGTTAATCTTCACATATCTTCTGATAGCGGTGAGTTGGAAACTCTAGTGTTGGGAAATCACATTATAGTCAATGACCTATTGTTTGAAGATGTTTTTGGTACAAATTTGTTTGGTGTTATTCCATATATGAACGAAATATGGCCTGATGACTTTGAAGTCTCTTTAGAAGGTGCTAAGAGAGCCGTCACTGAACCCGACTCTGACCTATCTAACTTTGGGCCTCTGTCTCTCTTCTTCGAGCATCGCATCTTTGATCATATAGTTGCAACCTCTCTCATTACCAGGAAGGGATCTCTAAGTAATATCTTTACTCGTGATGTGTTTGTTCTCTGTTGTTTACTTAGGAGATATCACATCAACTGGGCAGAATGGTTCAAGGAATACATGTGGATAAGTGTTGAAGACCCTAAATCATGGATTTTAGTGGATCGTCTGGTGGATCTCTCTATGTTTACACCTATTGTTATTAATGCCACTTATGACTCTCGTACTTTTTCAAGCATGGGATATGTGCAGGTCGAAAACAAATGGGTCAAAAAGGACTCTATAAAGGCAAGAGTTGATACCTTCAAACCGATTAAAATCTCTGCAGACTCTGCTGCCCTCCTGATGTAGGATAATGATAAACTCAAAACCAGGCTTCTTGGATTAGAACGTGGATTGGAGACTCTCCACGATGCTGTTGAAAAGGTTTTTCGCTTACGGAAGGACACTACCACTAATGTGGGTAAACTGGGCATTGCTATGACTGGAATTAAACAAGAAGGGATCTCCACAGTCAACAAATTTATCAGACAAGTTGACTCTCTCAAAAGTGGAGTCAGCTCCTCTAACAATGATCTTATAGTTACAGTTCAGACCTCTTACTCCAGTCTCTCACAAAATGTGGAACGCTTTTACAATTCCTTTTGTGGGAAAGTCATCAACATCCTAAAGTACTTTTTGGGTGATCGCTAATCTCTGACTTTTGAATGCTTATTTTAACTTCTCATTTTGGACTTGTTTCAATGGGGGTCTGTCCCTAAAACTCTCTTTTGGACTGTTTCTTGAGGACTATCTTACCTCTTGACTACTCAGCTTTAAGCTGTTTTTACCTGTTTCTGTTTATATTATGTGCCTTGTTCTTTTTTATTATGCAAAAGGGGGAGAAAACTTGCCACAATTCTTAAGACAGGAACCAATTCAACATATTAACCAGGCTCTCAAGGCAGGGGGAGCCACATATACAGGGGGAGCTACACATACATCCATATCTCAGGGAAGTATCATTGTCTCTCTACACTCTATTTAAAATTGTGAATTAATTGTCATTATAAAAAAAAGGGAGATTGTTAGCTCCTTAGTGTTAGTAAATTCTGATAAATGACACTTAACAATTACTCACAGTTCTTGCAGGCAAAGAAATCCAATAAGGAAAGGATCCAAGAAAACAACACCGACATGGAAAAAGATATATTCTGATCCTTACAAATACTACATAAAGGAAAGGCATAATCAAAGGGATTGAGAATCAATAATAGATGGCCTAAAACTGGCAGCAGCTCAATCAAGCTAATCTTGATGGATAGGACGAGATCAAGAAATCATAAATCAAGCCAAGAATAGAGCCAAGTCACCAAGAGAAGGAAGGAAATCAGATCAAGCCAAGAGTCAAGATAAATCTTCCAGCCAAGCACATAATCAAGCCATATCAGTCAAGAAAGAAGAAATGTGATTTACCATGCACATATCTAATATGGACATGGATCAGCAAATCGCCTCAATCAAGGGATTCCTCAAATCCCTGATTGAAACATAACACCCTTGGGTTTTCCTTACAAGAGCACAAGTTTATTCATATATATACCTCCCTCAGACTTAGGTGTGAAGGACGCATCTTCACTTGCGCTGATAGTGCAATCTTCTTTCATCTTTCATAGATCTTTGTAATCACGTGAGTGAAACAATTGAAAAGAAAAGAGAAAGAAAGATTCTGAGGGTAGGTTTACAAGTAGAGGAAGTGTCAAGGTAGAATATCTGATTTTGCATATCAGACAAGATCAATTTACAGAACCCTGTAACATCCGAAGTTCATTCCTAAGCTCTAAAGGAAACCATTGAAATCCAAGGGGATTGGACGTAGGCACCACATCGGTGTTCCAAACCAGTATAAAAACTCTACGTGTTTATATACTGCACATTATTATTAATGTTTATCTACTCTACTAAAGTGCAGGTGAGTCGACTGGCCATTACATGAACTCGACTGAAGAAATTTTAATTCACCCCCACCCTCCTTATGGTAAAAGCGGAGAGAAGAAATTAGGGAGTGAAAAAGAAAGAAAGTGGAAGATTTAACGTAGAGAGTTCTTTCACAATTCCCCATTTTACTCTTACAATTAATTATTTTAGAAAGGGTAAACGAGTTTGTAAAGTTTCGAAGAAGTTTCTTAAACGATAAATTAGTAAAATCAATTTTCTTTCGTATGATTTTTTTTAAAAGAGAAAAGTCTAATAATTAATATGAGACAGTTCGTCAGATTATTTTTATTTGTATATTAATTATCCTCGCAACATGAACCGTCTAAGAGGAGAAACTATTCTAGGTCTTATAATTTAGAGGTGAAACTTAAAAGTTATATATTATTATCTTTCAACAACAAAAGATTGTATTGCAATTCAAATTTAAATTTTTATATTATAAATTAAATGGTATGTTATTACTACTAGTCATAGTAAATTTGAATAATTAAATAGAATGACCATTTAGTCAAATATTCTAACAAAAAATAACCCAATTAACGGTTAATAACCAAGAATCTATAATTGATCATTAAGTAATCAATAGAAAGATCATTTGATCATTAACTAATTATGTCTATGTCTACTCATATCTTCTCCGACACTTAGGTAAGTTCAAATAATAAAATTTGATATCGCCACACACATGAATTATTTTGAGTGAATAATGTATCTAAATGAATAGAAAATATTGAGAGGAGGTCATGTAATCTAAATTTTAGGATTGTATAGTGGAGATTTAAATTGAATGTCCATTGAAATTTGTCATTAAAACATTTTGAACCTCAAATTTAAAATTTGATATGTCGCAAATGTGAATTAGTCATTTCTAGTGAATATACAATATATTAAAAGAATTGAAACATCGATTTAGGACTATTTAGAAAAGATTTGAGTGAATAATAAATCTAAAAGGATAATATTTTTTGTCAAACAATATAACTAGCTTTAATTTCTTTCCAACATAATTTATAAATCAATCAAAATCGAACAACATTTCCTTAAAAAAGGAACATCAAAAGATAGAACTAAAAGAAATAAAATAAAAATAGGATATAGCTAAGGAAATAACATAAATATTATAAAATCATTCAAAAGCCCAAGTATTCTCTTTACGGACCTCATTCTCTTCCTCTGGAGTATAATCAATACTTCACGTATTTCCTCTATTGGTTTCCCTTTGATCCTATCAGCAGATTCTTGGATCATTACCTCCTTCAACAACTTATTATCAAGAAATTGAGCAGCCAGGAGAACATCAAATAATTCTGACTGGCTCATATTTAAGAAATCCTGATCAAAATTCTTTAGCTGATCTTCAGTAACACCTTCCTCCGAAAGTTTCTTCCAATATTTAACTATTTTGGTCATTGTTTTACCATCAACATTAGACAAGGGGATGACTTTAGAAGTACAATCCACGTCTTGTACTATGTTCTTGATGACTTCTGACCTCACAACTACAACCTCGTTGAGTTTGAATTCCTCATCATCGCTAGTCTTGAGAGTTATGAGCTTTTTTGAAGACATGAAAGAAAATAGAGAGAACTATGAATGAATGATTTCAATACATGAGGCTAGCTTGGTCTTTTATAGTGTATTAGGTTTTAATTACTTTCCAAAGTTGTAATAGGAATATGGAAAGCGAAATATTACCTAGACCAAAACTTATTATTTTTCCTTTTTTGAAGTTTAATAAATTTGTTTTGCAAAATCTACGTAATATGTCTTAAAGCCTGTTTGTCATTGGTGTTGGGAGGTCAGAAACACTTTTGAAAAAAAATACTTTAATTGAAAAATTAAGTGTTTGACAAATAAGTAAAAGTGTTTTTAAATGGAAGCAGAAGCAGTTTTTCTTTACGGTTGGGAAGAAACTATTTTTTTTTGTTTTTTTAATAAAGTAGAGGCAAAAACAAAATGTAACGACCGGGTTCCGTCATTATAGAAAAGCCAACAGAGAAAATTTTTGGATCAGAAAACTTTTTCGTAGTAACTTGAAATTTCCCAACCTAGTCCAGATTTGGAAAAAATTGGAGTCATTAAGGTGTAGAGAAATCTGGTAACAACCGGGTAACTTATTTATGATTTTGACTACATGAGTAGTTAGATAAATCGTTAAGGAACCTGTACGACTTTACGAAATTGAATTCGGGTGAGTAGAACTCCCAGAATCAATCTTAGCGTGAACGGTATTTTCTGAGCGTCGTTGGTTAAAGGTGTGTTGTGAAATGGGAGACTTGAAATTATTAAAATAGCTCACTGGTTCCGTGCAAGCCGCTGGGGCAAAATTTCTGCCGCTAGGGCGGGGTAGCTGTAGCGGGGTGAGGACCGTTGTGGTGGGTTCGACGCGACTTAAGGTCATAAATAAACCCCAAAATGTCTTTATTATGCACTTTTTAATTTTTAGAGCTAAGGAACGAACCCCAGGCAACTCTTGATAGTTTTCCACCATTCTTGAGGCTAAAGGTAAGCTTTTCACTCCCCGACTATGTTTTTCGATCCATAGAACGTAATAGAATGGATAATTATCGATGGGGAAGGGTTTTGATCTAGATTATATGGTGGAAACAACCCTATTTTGGGTGCTTGAAATCATAGGTATGATCTAGATTTCATAGAATTGTTATCAATTTGGGTAATTAGTGATTGTTTATTGATTCTCGTACTGTATTGATTGTTTGTAGACCAAGAACAAGCGGAACTAATCCAGAAAGGGAAGGATCAAGTTTCTTAGGGTTTCAAGCTTGTTTTGAGGTAGGTGATGGTTGTGATTCTATGATTGTGTGATGTATGTTTGTCTTGCTTCATTATGATACATGTACGTATGTGGATGTTGCATTATTGATCACACTTGCTGTAAATGAGGATGTATAATTGATGAATGCCATAAATTATGACTTGATTGTATGATTATGAGAATGTACTTGTGATTGTGATTGTGGCATGTTGAATGGATCGGTTGCCACATTTCGGCATAACTAACTTGGATCGATTGCCACGTTCCGGCATAAATATGGGATCGGTTGCCACATTCTGCATAAACATTGGATTGGGTACCACGTTCAGGTATGCTAACTGTTTGGGTTTGGGTTCCATGAGAGGACCAATGACTTGTCATAATTGTGTATCTTGAAAAATGCAAAGTTGTTCATTGTTCGTAAATATTGATAATATTTTATATGTTCGATATATGCATATGATTATATTGTTGTAATGGCTTATGTATGTTGCACTTAGTGGGATAGCCACGTGATCCTACCAGTACACTGTGGTTGTGTACTGATACTGCACTTGCTCTTTCTTTGTTGAGTACAGGGAATCTTCAAGCAGCTATTGATAGACCTCGCTTAGAAGATCAGTGATCGTTCGAATTCAAGGGTGAGTCAATTCTTCCAGGCTACCATGGGTTCTCTTTAGTCTATGTCCACCATTTCGAACTTAGACTTTCTAGTTAGTTATTAGTTTATTAGTTTGGGGTTGTATTCCTTTTTGTTTAGACTTGTTGAACTTTAGATGTTTTGGTACATTGACTTTCAGGTTCTAATAGACTTTTGTTTGGAGTATATGGGAACTCCTTATTTATTTCCTTAGTATTTAACTTACTTTCGTAACTTAATGATTAGTATGTGATTATAGTTGGTTAATTAATTAGCATTAATGGTTCTCCCACCAAAGGATTAGTGTGGGTGCCAATCACGATGATCTGGGTCGTGACACAAAAATTATGTTTCTCAAGACTAACATATCCTTTTCATATAGACATATTTACCACTATATTTCTTAATAATTAATTAACATATTTCATAAGTTTGGTTAAATTTCATTTTTTATTTTTTATATAATAAATTTATAATTTATTTTACGTTTATAAAACATCAAATTTTTTTATGTCTAAAATTTAGGACTATTTAGAGAGCCTACAATAAGTGGAATATAAGTTAGAACGCGATAGGATAGTTGGGGTAAGGCTAAAAATTAAGAAAAGAGAAATTTTAGTGTCGAGGGTACAGACCACTGTCTGGCGTACAGCGGGGCGGGATTATGAAGGCCGCCATAGCAGGATGAAGGCCGGCAGAGCGGCCTTCATCTAGGACAAACACCAGGTGCGATGATGGCACCTTTTCGTCCCAAAACCTCCATTTTCGACAAAATTTCAGCAGATCAGAGTATATACACTATCCTAGAACATAAATAAACAATCATTTTGGTAAACTAACTCCTAAATGAGGCCTAAATTCGAGTTTTACACCAATAGACCCTTCAACTTCCCCCACCCATTTTTGTATCGGTTTAACCATATTTTTATAAAATCCTTACGCCCAAGACGTTGCAAGAATGCTGGTGACATAAGGGAGGTAACCATGTTACATTGTTTTAAACAAATCAAGCAACCTATGTCCATTTCGAAAGTGACCCCCAAAAACCATTTCTAATCAATCGTTAATGTCATGAAAGAGTAGTTAAGTAATCAATAAAGTAAGGAGTGTAAGGAATACGAAAAATTACCTTTAAATTGTCGTCCGGAATGAGCAAGTCAAGAGAGTTTTTCGGGGTTGTTTTGAGTTTGAAAAAGGGAGAATGAGGAAAATATTTTTTTCCTATTTCCCCTTTTCTATTTTTGATCTCCCGCCATGGAGGGAGATATCTCGCCACATCGGCCCGTCAGACTGTGTAATTTGGGATGCAAAATTTCTTTTCTCAAACATTGTGTCATATCCCTAATCGGTCTCTTAAGGTATAGGACCTATCGTAAATCAGACTTGAGAAACAAAAAACACCATTCCCTACCATAAATTCATAATGAACCAAGTGGTTATTTAAAAACACTGCAATGTAGGGTACATAATGATCCACGCATTAGTCATTCGGGGACGAACGAGGGGTAAATTTGTATCTATTGTAACGACCCAAACAGTCGTTATTTAGGAAAACCAAAATCTGGAAAAAAAAATCTGGGCCATTGTCCTGCCAGAGCGGGCCTGTTGTCGCTAGGGCGGTGGCGCCAGGGCGGGATAGGCGAGGCATAATATAAATTATGAGAAATCCTATTTTCTCCATCTTCCTAAAATCCCTAAATAAGTTGTAAAACACCCTAGAAACCTCAGAAAAGCTGTTCAAAGCTTGGGAAGAAGGTAAAGAGAGATTTTTGGTGTCAAGATGTCGATGGATTGCGAATTTCTGGTCGAGATCATCGTCACGAATTCCGAAAACAAGAATCAAAGACCAAAATTCTGTGCAGCTGCTTGGCGCCCATATAGGCTAGGCTTTCTGAATTGAGTAATTTAAATCTATGCTCACTACATATTATATGTGAATCAATGGTAGGATTTATGCATAGGCCTTCGTGCACCGAATGATTATTGATTTAAACCTTAGAAAGAAGCCTTAGCCGATGAATATGGTCGAATTAGGGTTGCATGAGGTATGTTGATGAATAATCCATTGTGGGGGGGGGGGTGATTCCATGATTTAGTGATGTATGTTCTTCTTGCTTCATTGTGATATGTGTGGGTATACAAATGTCGCATTGTTGATCACATTTGTTGTAAATGAGAATATGTGAATGACGAATGTCATGGGTCATGAATTGTTTTATATAATTATGAGGATATACTTGTGATTGTGATTGTGATATGTTGAATGGATCGGTTTCCACGTTCTGGCATAACTAACTTGGATCTGTTGCCACGTTCTGGCATAACTATGGGATCGGTTGCCACGTTCCAGCATAATTATGGGATCGGGTATCACGTTCCTGTATGCTAACTGTTTGGGTTTGGGTTCCATGAGAGGACCAATGATTTGCTTAATTGTGTAGGGCGAGGAATGTGAAAATTGATTGTTATTCCTCATGCGATAATTTATATTGTATATGTTCCTTATATGTATGTGATTATATTGTTGTATTGGCTTATATATGTTGCACTTAGAGGTATAGGTATGACAACTTATATTGATGGTTCTTCATGATGAGTGATCTTGTTGGGGATAGTGGAAGGGTAAAGTGTTCAAGGGGCAAGTAATGGATAGGAAGGGTTGTTCGGGTGTCGTAATGGCGAGAAATGGAGGTAGTGTATGTGATGAAATATGCTTACGTGGATTTCCCCTTAGGAGGAAAGAGATTTGGTTTAGTGGTAAGGAAGTTGATGTAGTGAACTAGGTGACCATGGTTGAGCAGTGTGACGAGGAAGTAAGGGTGCGAAGTGAGAGGTTAGTTGGAATGCTTGTGGGTGTAATTCGGGGACATAAGATAAAATTAGAACGGTTAGTCTATGATCAAGAACCTGGTGTAAATTAGAGGTATCTCAAGAGAGGGTAAAGGTGGAGAAGCTAGTGGTTTATGTCATGATCTTACTAGTTGATTTCTTAAGTTATGTGGTGGGCGTCGGGTTGACCGATGTTGCCTACCAGTACGTGTGTTTTGTACTAATACTACTCTTGCTATGTCTTTTGACATAGTTTGGATGCAGGTTGGTGATGTTTCATCAGGTGAAGATGAGGAAATTCTCCAGCAGCTTCTATTCTTCCTTCCGCATGGTGGGAGCTGTGTCTTTTGTTTATCTTGTTCAGATGTACTCTTAGTAGCTCTTGTACCTGTTTAGACTAGATCCTTGGGAATTGTTAAATTACTTTACAAAGTTTTAACCAAAAGTGTGTCTAAGGATATTGTTTTAAAATCATATTATTATATTTATCTCTGTTTTCTTTTAACTTTTTGCCTGTTTAATTATTGGGATATGAAGGTTCTCCTAGTTAGGTGTTAGAGTGGGTTTCCGCACGGCACGGTGGATTGGGTCGTGACACAAAGTTGTGGTAGGAATATGGAAAGCAAAATATCACATAGACCTAAACTTATTATTTTTCCATTTTTGAAGTTTAATTAATTTGCTTTGCAAAATTTAGATTATTATGATAATGATATAATTAAAAGTGACAAGGAAAGTTCTAAACTCATTGTTTCTTTAATCATTTACTTGAAGACCAGTCATTTCTAATAGTTGTTAAAATCACTCTGTTTGACTACATTTTTTATACAAGTAATCGAAAAACTAAAACAATAGAATGACCATTTGATCATTTACTGATTATGTCTATGTCTACTCAAATCTTCTTCCGGCAATTGGTTAAGTTTAAAGAAATAAAATTTGACATCATCACAACTATAAATTATTTTGATTGAATAATATATCTAAAGAATAGAAATATTGAGAGGAGCTAATGATATCTATATTTTAGGATAGTTTAGAGGAGATTTGAATCAGATGTCCATTGAAATCATTCATTAAAACATTTTGAATCTCAAAATTTAAATTTTGATCTACCGCAAATGTAAATTAATCATTTCTAGTGAATATATAATATATTAAAAGAATCGAAACATTGAGATTTGTTCATATCTATAATTTAGGACTATTTAGAGGAGATTTGAGCTAGTCGGTATTGAAAAAAAATCAACTCGTGAGGAAGATGTGTTGTAATTTATAAATATTACATAAATATGTTTGTGATTATTTATACATATCTAATTTATAGTTATACATCATACATATATACAATCTTAAACTATTTATAAAATATCGATACATTACATATACGTATAGTCATTTAATTAATAAGAATTTTGTCAATGATACATTTACTTGAGAAGGCGTAGTAAATATTGCCCTAAAGTTTGGAATATTACTGGTATTTTTTTCATACAATTGTAACAATTGATTTCTGCTGTAATATTTTAAGCTCTTCCACTATTACCTTGCAAGATGCACTATATGTTGTGCAAAATGAAAGATGATACATATATGCGTTCCTCCAATCATTATTTTTTAGTTTCTTCACTCAGTATTTAATATCTGCATTAAAGTTTAATTAATTCAAATTTGCGCCAAGTAGGACCTCACTCGGACTATAGCGCTTCCTACTAATAATTTTTCTATACGGAGAGTTTTTTTAAGCTCTAGCACCAATTAACATTATTAATAAATTTTTAAAAGTGATATGTAGATCAATATAACATTGTATTAAAAAAGAAACTCCATAATGTTTCTCTCTTGTTTTTTAAGTTTTAAACTTTAATAGTCTTTTAAAGAATTTTTTAATATTTAAATCATTTTTGTTGTTTTATGAGTAACTTTAAAAAAAACTGTGTGAAGAGATTTTTCAGTGTTTAAATTGTGGCAATTAATTGAGAAAATATATCAAGTCCATTGAATATGCCTTGAACGAAAATAACCCAAAATTATTAATAAATTAAATATAGATATTTCATTTTGAAATATCCAATTCATCTTTCAACTATACGAATGAATTTAATTTTTTTCAAATTTAATAAAAATAGATTTAATTTATTTTCAACATAATTCATAAATCAATAAAAACAAACAACAATTCTATAAAAAGGTACAATAGAAGATGGTTCGAATTCTAATTTAAAGCACAACACGGGATTGAGTTAAATACTCTCTTGTTTTAATATGTTTGTTTTATTATTTCTATCTTGTTTGATTATCTCATAATTTATTTCTAAATTATCTTAATTTTTTTTGAGTATCTCAATATTTATTTCTTAATAATCATTTTTTTTTAAATCCTTCAAAAACATTTTTTTGCAATTCGAACCTTGAATCAATATTCAATTTAATTTTCTTGTAACAATGAGAGAGCAAGAACTATTAATTTAATGGTTAGGCAAAATTATAGCTAATAAATATTTTATTGATTTTTCTAGCATAATCAATAATTTGTTTGCTTATAAGTTCAATAGTTAGACTCTATTTTCAATCACGAAGTTGTTTGTATAAATAGCTTTAATTTCTTTTCAATATAATTTATAAATCAATCACAATCAAAGATCAATTCTATAAAAATGAACAACATAATATATAACTAAATAAAATAAAATAAAATATAGGTAACTAGACCGTTTTAATTCTAAAATAAAAAATGAACAAAAAATAACAGTAATGTTATAAAATCATTCAAAAGCCCAAGCATTCTCTTTCCGGATCTCATCTTCTTCCTCGGGAGTAAAATCATTCTTGATATCAATTTTTTTACGTATTTCTTATGGTGTTTTTCCTTTAATCCTATCGGCAACTTCTTGACACATCATATCCAATATCTCCTTATAGTTAAGAAAATTAACAGCTAAGATAAGAGCATGCAAAATCGAGTGGTGCACCTTCACAAAAACCTTGTCAAACTCCAACACTATGTCTTTGGAGATGTCTTCCGATATTCAATCACTTTGGTCATTATTTTGCTATCGACATTAGGCATGGGAATGCCGTTTGAAACACAATCGTCTTTAACCATATTCTTGATGGTTTGTTACCTTATGGCTATCGCCTCGTCCAGTACAAATGTAAAATCTCGCTATTTGAAAGAAGTAGAAAGAACTAGAATTAAAAATAGTCATTTTAGGAAAGAATGAAAAATCTGGAAAATTGGTTAAGTTATGTTAAGTTTGAGTTTTGGGTCAACTTAAAATGACCATAACTCCTAGCTCAGGATAATTTAGTGTGCTACAAGATACGTATGAATTATCTTTGAATTATACTTCCAACGCCGCCGAGTTTACTCAATTCCGAGTTCGTATGAGTGATATATGTCCATTTGAAGTTGGGGTGTCTAGATATGGAAAGTCAAAACCGGATTTTTGAAGGGTATTTTGATCTTTTCCATACCCAATTAAATTAATTAGTTTTTAGTAAATTATTCGGGGCTAAACTGAGTTAGTTCAGTTTATGCTATTGAGAATTACACTAGGGCTTTAAGAGAAGAGAAAAGAGGAGGAAAGGAGAAGAAAGTTCAAGATTCGTCAAGTTCTTGCGAGTTTGGCTGTGGATTTTGCCAAGAATTCAATCCTACGAGGTATATGAGTATTTCATAACGTTGGGTTCGTTCACAGACGTGCCAAACATGTTTATTTCAGCGTGAAGTCATCCTAAAAAGGTTGAAAGTTTGATGTTCTTGATATGTGTTCTTGAAACTATTTTCGTTCTTGGATTGGGCTGAGATTGAGAAGTTTTTGAGATTATTGCGTCAAATTATAGAGTTATTTTGAGTTAGGTTCTTAGGTACATTTACTGGGTAACTAAATCTAAAGAGAATTTGGAAAAAAGAACCGAGTTTAGGCGAATTGGGACTGGAAAACGAAGAAGGAAAAAGTCGGGCGAATCTGGGTACCAGGTCCGCGAGGCGGACCTGTTCCTCAGGACGAGAAAATTTCTTCCTCGCGTCGCGGAGTGGTCACGACTTTTCTGCCTCAAAATTAATTTTGTGACCAAATATTTAAATGCATCTCCGCGTCGCAGACTAGTTTCCAGACAGTGATTTCTTAATCGTTTCTCATGTTTAATTATCCATAAACACTCCTAAACATCATGAAATCCTTCCTATCACAATCACAATCCTTGAATCCATAAATTCAAATTCAAGGAAAGTTAAGAGCCAAGTCTAGAGAATTCTTAGAGTCATTTCAAAAGTCTTTTGCAAACGTTTTAACTTTGTTTTAAGACTTAAGCTTTTAGTGAGTAAAGAGTAAGAGTAAAGTTTATTTCTTTAAAGATTATACGGGAACTAAGTATTCTCAAGAGTTAAAAAAATTTCACATTTAAGAGAGAAAGGAAACACCGATTTCCAAGAGGGCTCTTGAGCTAGTTTTTGAGTAATTATCTCAAATCACAGAAAGAATTTTGTTTTTAAAACAAATGAGCTGAATATATCTTGGGATTAGTATTGAGCACCGATATGGGACCGCGCGTTCATAATAACTCAAGTCTCCATAAACCATATAGCCATCATGGTTAGAAAGGATCATACTTTTAGATGATTCCTTAGTG